>JAAAPX010000155.1:0-75212 GCA_012656285.1 Aspergillus fumigatiaffinis
CGGCGGGGATGGAAGATGCCGGTTGGCGGCGGGGGAGCGGACGGATGCGTGAATGGAGCATGTTAAATCTCCGTCGAGGAGCTCCTCCGGATCCCTTCCCGGATGGGGGAGAATCTCCCTTGGAAGTGTTCCAAGTCCAAGTTGTTGTGTTGTGCTGTATACTAGACGGAGGACAAGATTTCTTGGTAGAGGGTAATTGGCGTAATATGATTGGCGGATACTTTGGCGGTGAGAATCTGCCAGCCGAACCCTTCCGCCTGGTCACATGATTTATTCTCGAGCCTCATCGCTGGGCACGGAATTCCGTGTCCCGTTCGAGCCAATCATTTCCGGTCAACAACAGTTGAGGGGAGATTTGAGCCGGCGACGGCCAAGCAGAGTGCCGATTCGGGTAAAATGATATCTAGCTTATATAGAGACGATCGCCCACCATGTCAGATGAATCCATCAAAACATTATCGGAGAGAAACACAACAATCCCCTTTATTAGTCTTCAAATACCTTTTTCTTGAAGGCTTTCAGGCCGTCTGAATAACAATTAAACAACTGTCCGGGAAGACCTGACAACTAACATCATGTATTTAATCACCACAAGCATTGAAATCAATGCTCCTCCGGCAACGGTCAGAGAGAAGGTATGGCTTCCGTTGGATGCTGAGAAGCAATAGTTTCGATCATGAATAAATTTGTCTTTCTGACACTTCCCACCAGTTCCTTGACTTTTCATCCATCTCGAAATACTCACCCAATGGATTCATCCGCTCAATATCACCCGTTGACCCAACTAAATCATCTATCGATCTTCAACCTGGTGACAAATTAAACGTCTGTGCAGGCTATGGAAAGATGAAGTTCTCGCCTGTCGTCTCATCAAATACGCCGTCTATGTTTAGCTGGATCGGCTCTATCCCAGGAATCTTCACAGGGGAGCATCTGTTTCGATTCGAGGAAATCCCAGCATCGGGACAGGAACAGAATCGCACAAGGTTCGTCCAAGAAGAGACGTTCACGGGTCTCCTTTCATTCCTCATGGGGGAGGGATTCCTCGCCAGATATGTTGGTCTGGGGGAGGATTCAAGGAAGGGGTACGATTGGTTCAACCATGATCTAAAGGCTTGGATCGAAGGAGAGCGCACGCAATAGCGAGCTACGCCTGGTATAATTTGCTATCTGCTGTCTAACTGTCTTCGTTTATTCTCTTTCTCTGATATCACATGTTGCGTTCAAGGAAGCATCTCTTCTCGGATCATTCCTCGCATCCCATCTTTCGATTCTTTGATACAACCCCAGCGTTTTGTCTTCATTTATTGAACCACCTTTTCTGTCTCGCAGTTTAGTATGAAACGTGCATCCATAATATGCCTGCGATCATCCAACCATTAAAGAGAATCCAAGAACTTAATAGTGCTTTAGTTGGGGATTTGCGCTCACATTTCAAAACTTAAGTCAAGGCAGGTCTTGTAGGACCAATAGAATAAACACTGTGTTTATATAATAAGTAATGATGGAATCCTTTAATTAATAGTGGATAAGGTGCTATTAGCAGAATAACAAAGTCCTTTTATCTATGTAAGCAATGTCCTGTACTTTATTATAAGTGACCACAAATTCAGGGTTATTAAGGGAATGCATCCATGTAAATATTCACATAGTTTTTATAAGAGTAGTAAGTTTATTTATCTATTACTATGTTGAGTTAGTGAATTCTCTAAGGACAGCATTGTATTCTAAGATTCCTTCCACACTATTGAGGATAGTTATGTATCTGGTACGGTAACCGTGAGTGGATTAGCTAGCTTTTTAGGACCACTTAAAACCAATTACCATTAAAGAATGTGCTCTCTACTTCTTAAATACTCGTCAGGCGGGATGTAGGCCAACGGATACCCCGGAGCAGTGATGTCACCGATCACCAGACCTCCAACCACATGCCGCAAAACATAACACCATCAATAATTCATTCAGGCACTATAACCATCAAAACTAATCTTGTATCTCAGCGGACAAATCAATTGAGGATGGAAGGAACTACATCACCGTACACTAGCATAGAAGACTATGGCCTGGTGGGGGACATGCACACCTGCGCCCTGATCAGCAAAACTGGCAGTCTCGACTACATGTGCTGGCCTGTCTTCGATTCGCCCTCCGTCTTCTGTCGCATCCTTGACTGTACACAGGGAGGACACTTCTCCATATCCCCAGTACCGGATATCCAACCAATCAGCAAGCAGCGATATCGACCGTACACTAATATGTTGGAGACCCGATGGATCGATGAACAGGGGGTGGTCAGTCTACTCGACTACATGCCTGTATCAAGGTATAAGTCGCATACTGAGTGGTGTATTTGCGATGACCCTATTGCTCGTAATGACCCGCAGAGACCATGTCATTCAGGTGTTGTTCGGAGGATCGAATGCGTGAGGGGTGAAATGGAGATGGACTTTGAGATATTTCCTGCGTTCAACTATGCAAGGGACCGACACAGTGGCCATTGGATCACTCCAGACAACTCCAGCGGCTCGCTCAAGAAATATTCTTTCGAGAGCGAGACCCAAAACTTGCACTTGACTATCCATTCTGATACCGACACTTCGCTTGAGCCAGCTGATGCCATTTCCCCGGTGGATCTAAAGCTCGAGGAAAAGGAAGGCCCAAAAGGGCCAGGACTTCATGCAAGAGTGAAGTTGAAGGAAGGGCAATCAATATCATTTGTGCTGCACGAACCAGAAACAAGACTTCCTGAGGAGAGCTCCTTACGACACTACCTAGACGGACTGGAAAAAGAGACGCTGAACTTCTGGGGTGACTGGATCGCCCGTTGCACGTTCCGCGGTCACTACCGAGAACAGGTCGAGCGCAGCCTTTTGGTACTTAAGCTCCTCACCTATAAACCTACCGGAGCAATCGTCGCAGCCCCTACATTCTCCCTCCCTGAGTACGTCGGAGGGTCGCGGAACTGGGACTATCGGTACTCCTGGCTTCGTGATGCTGCTTTTGTCGTCTACGTGTTCCTCAAGAACGGTTACCCCATGGAAGCCGAAGCGTACATCAACTTCATCTTCGACCGCGTCTTCCCTCCCGTGAGGGATAACGAATGCGTAGCCGATGCTCCATTCCTACCAATAATGGTGACAATTAGAGGTGAGATCGACATTCCAGAAACCGAGCTGGACCATTTAGAGGGATACAAGGGTAGTAAGCCCGTACGTATCGGAAATGGAGCTGCAGAACATATACAGCTGGATATCTATGGAGAACTCATGGACAGCGTGTATCTTTACAACAAGCACGGACGACCTATCTCCTATGAGCAGTGGGTGGCCATCCGCCGCATGATGGCTCATGTAATCAGAGTCCGAAACGAGCCCGACAGATCGCTCTGGGAAGTCCGAGGGAAGGAGCAAAATTTTGTCTACAGCAAAATAATGCTATGGGTTGCGCTGGACAGAGCAATACGTCTGGCGGAGAAACGATCTAATCTACCGTGTCCAGACGTGGACCATTGGAGGCGTGCGCGTGATGAGCTCTACGATGAGATCATGACCAAAGGTTACAACCACAAAGGAAAGTATTTCTGCATGAGTTATGAGAGCCAGGATGTGCTGGATGCAGCTGTTCTGATTGCACCGCTGGTTTTCTTCATCGCTCCAAATGATCCCAGATTATTATCCACTCTAAAGAAGATTATGTGTGCGCCGGCCAAAGGCGGGTTATCAGTGGCCAATATGGTATCCCGCTATGATCATACAAAAGTGGATGATGGTATGTTCTCCTCCTACGCGGCTACTTTCCCTACTGACTCCGAACCCAGGGATTGGTGGCGGCGAGGGCGCATTCGTCATGGTGACATTTTGGCTAGTTGAAGCAATGATGCGTGTATGTCCTCATATTATTCTCAGAAACAAAGTACTGACGCGGTACACAGGCCTCAAAAGCAATGCCATATCAGAAGGACGATCCATTCTACCTCCAACTGCGCAAGGCAGCGGTTGCGCACTTTGACAACATGCTCTCTTTTGCAAATCATTTGGGCATGTTTTCAGAAGAAGTGGCCATATCAGGGGAGCAGATTGGCAATACACCACAAGCCTTCAGCCATCTGGCGTGTGTCAGTGCTGCGATGAATCTTGGGGAGCAAGCCGAGCGATGAACAACTGTAATGTTCATGCATGGCTTGCTGCTGATATTCAATACACATTCCAGTATGTGTCATCCCTTTGGAGTGCACTAAAATATAATAAAGTACATTGCATACATAATCTATGATGATGATCATCATTAGCTTTGATGATATCCCGTTCATGCGCGTAATCCCCGTAATCCCCCAGCTTGCTAATCTCATCCCTAATTTCCTCACCTGTTCACGCGCACATAGTGCCTCCCAGATTGGTAGTATTTTAATAATGCATCAGTCTATAAATCAGTAGTCAGACCATACCCCAGACACTTCACTGCAATTCTGTAGTGCAGCAACATACGCCTTGGCCCCACAGATAACCTTGCTGGACGTGAACCTCCACGGCTGTTGGTTTTGCCCAAAGCACATTCTGAAGCATCTGTCTCGCGCTATCATTATGTTACATCATCTTCGTAGTGCATCAACTTGAGCCTGCTGTCCCTCGGGACTATATCCTTCTATTTGTAAAAATCTATGAACAAGCCCAGCGGTCCAGCCATGCTTTCTAGGCCGACAAAGGATATAGGAGTGAAGTAGTGGATTTTCTAACTGCGTTGTATTCCTCACGTTTATGAAGATTAGAGATATTATAATGTACAGTATCATGATCAAAACCCTGCCTGTCTATACCTGCGCTCCAAAGTATACCTTAAGACCATCATAACACCCCAGAAACAGACCACCTCCCAGCCCAGCCGCGAGGCACGTCAAGGCCCCGCCTCTAAAAAGACCTCGTACCCCGTCCTTTACCAATATCCCTCTCGCGACGGCTATAGCATTAGCAGACGATACATGTTGTCCTTTCACTGATGGAGGTATAGGCCGAATATCCGCCTTCAAGGGTAGTCGAGCATATGTGTGAGTACCCGCCGCAAGCCTCATGCGAGTCTTCACTACATCAACCGGTACGAAGAGCATCGAAACCACAGCACTCGCCAGCGCACCGCTGTAGAGACTTCCCTTGAAATGAGCACTAACATCACTGGACTTTTGCGATACCTCAAACCACGAGGTCTTGAGATACTCATACAACAAAAACGTCAGACTCGTCCCGGGAAGATGGCTAGCAGCTAGCACGGTATACCCCGCCCAGAGCTTAGTTGGATGCCTAGAGAAGTGCTTGACAGTCGATAATAGCGGCGAACGACTATGCCCGGAGTGAGCATGCACGACTTGAGCATTCTGCTTCAGGACTTCGGCGGGGTTGGTGATGGCGCATGCTACCAGATCTGCTACTGCGCTGCTGATCGCGTACGTGGCTAGCTCGCGGGTTTTCGATGATTGAGTGCCTTCGTTGGGTTGAAGCGTCGATTTCATGGTTTCGTAGATCGTGAAGAAGGCGACTGATGCGGGAATACTGGTGATAATTGTTGGGCCGAAGCCTTGATATAACCCTCGATAGAGAGCTGGGTTGACACTGCCATTTACGCGTTGATATGTTGAAGTGTAGGCGGGCGATTGTATTCGAGTAATGAGCGTGTCAAGTGGGTGTATGAGTAGCTCAACTCCTACTGCGGCTATGCCTGCTGCCTAGATGGAATTAGTTGCATGCAATGCCGTTAATTGTATGAGGCACGTACAAATGAGACGTCCTTGTTACTAGCATCTACGGACATTGTTCTGACGACGAGCACTCAATCCCTGGTGAAAGCCTGTTGATATATTTAGAGGCTAGCTGGAGGAATTAATGATGTCGTACAGGTCAGAAAACATGGTCTTGGCATGGAATTGGTCGGCATTCGGGGTTTAGGATGGACGAGAATGGAATCCGCGGATCCCGCATACAGAAATATATGAACCTTAAACTCGATCGAAAGTGCAAAATCAAATACCATAATCTCAAATTCCTACATCATCATGCCCAGCATGTATTCACCTTCCCACCTCCACTCAATGCCTCTCTCCACCACGAAAGATAAGCTATCCTGTCCCATTCAGGTTTGCATGCCCTTGCGTAGGTTATCATACTGCGACACCGGATAGTCCAATTCATTCTGATTCTGTTCAAAGGCTCCCGTGCCTCCAAGTGCATTTACTACCTGAAAGGATATCAGCATTGGACCAGCAAACCAATAAGCAAACTACTTACCGTGGTAATCAGACTATCACTTCCGGTCTTATCGCTGCTGCTGTCCCACCACATGGCGCCTCCCAAACCCAAGGACTTGATATAGCCAGACTTCATAGTCGCCACTTGAGGGTTGTCATAGCTGATCAAGAGCTTGTTCGTCGCGTCGTAACTGTAGCTCGCCATGATATTCGAAATGACATGCTCCGTGGCACCAGCCTGCGGGAGCGCCTTGTAGTCCCACACTCCGTTCTCCCAGCTGCCCTGGCCAACGCCGTTATAAGGCTTGCCAAGTCCGTCGGTGTTGGCAAAGGAGCGGCCGTAGAGGGGCATGCCTAGGACGATTTTGTTTGCGGGGACTCCGCCGGCGCGGTACAGATCGAGTGCGGTCTGGGTGTTGAATGGTGTGGAGAGGGGGTTGGAGGTGTCGTTGTAGACGTTGGCTTGATGACCGGTGAGAGAGGAGAAACTGCCAGCGTAGTCGTAGGCCATGAGGTTCCAGAAGTCCAGTTGCTGATCCATCTCTTTGAGGTGGAGGACCTTGATCTTATCGGGACCTATGCTAACTCAGAAGGAGTTCAACTCGTAGTAAGAGATCATTGCTACTAACCAGCTGGAGAAGCTATAGTCAGAAGGAAGTGCTGTCCGCCGGCATTTGCAGCACTGTAACTGTCAAGCGCCTAGTGACCTTAGTAATATGTCCATTAAGAGTCGCGTCCATCATCACATACAGTTCTCACTTCCTTGAGCAACAGAACAAAGTCGTTCGCTTGCTTGTCGTTTTCAGGGTACTAGGCCTATTAGCCAGTGTCAACATTGAAGTCGTGCATCAACTCACCTCCCAATCGATATCCAGCCCATCAAAGCCCAAGTCTTGCAGCAGCTTCACGGCAGTCTTCGCAAAGTTCTTCCGTCCAGCATCGGTACTAGCCGCCGGAGCAAAGTTGGGAGAATAGGTCCACCCGCCAATGGACAAGAGAACCTTGAGGTTACGGTTCTGCTTCTTCAAGAGATACAGCTGCTTGATACAGCCGTAGACATTGTTGCCGGTATCAGACCAGGAGTCACCGGGATAATGCTTCTCAACATCGGCCCAGGAGTCTGTCATATAGACTTCCCCCGTTTCAGGACGCACGTTGGCAAAGGCGTAGAGGACGTGCGTCAGCCTCTGGACAGGGAGGTCCTGAGGATTATGGTTGCGCCCATAAATGGCCTAGACAGTTAGTGAGAAGAGGTATTCAGTGTGATATGAGATAGTACTAACCCAGTTGACGAAGTAAACGACGGAGCGATACCCGGAGCTAGCGCGCGCCTCCAGATCAGTACTGCCGGCATCGCGATTCCACATCACTGCGGCGTCCACACAGAGACTGCCGAGCAGAAGGGCGACCTTGACGATGGTGGAAGTTGCAAAGCGCATAGTTGTCGTTCTGTTGAGCTTGTCGATGTGTGAGTGTGTCGAATGTAGTCGTCCTGTGCTCTGTAAATGCCATGAGATGCGCTCCCTATTTATCTCTAATGCTCCTGGTCTTCATCGCTACTTTCATTCGCGACATCGACAACGCTCCGCCATACAGCGTCGCTTTCTGGCGAAGTCCCATCGTCGCGTTGTAGATATAATATCAACCAGAGCCCTATCATCAGTAACCCTGATGGCAACGTGTCACAAGATCAGGGATCAAATCAGATGCAGAGATAAGGCAGCGATTCAGTGAAGAACCAGGTTCCGGTGATCCGACGGCCATAGATCTTGCAGAAATCTCAAGTCACAGGCCAGGTTTCATGTACCTGACCATCCCGCATGCGACGTCGGCAGATACAAATGGTCTGGGTTTATCTGCCCAATGAGAGCATCACTTTGTGCAGAAAGGGCAATGTGACTCCCCGCGTGGAGGGCCGCCAAGGCGCTTAGTCGCGTGAGGGGGGCTCCTTAATCTCCAGGTCGATGTAACGACAGGAGGACATGTATATCGAAGCACACCCCTTCTCCGTTATCATTCCGCTGTTTAATGGGTGGAAAGGGGTTTGCAGCAGCTGGAAATGGAGCATGACGCTATGCGACGTGACCGTGGCCGCCGAGCCCAAGGAATGTCACTATCGCTCTCACTTTTAATTTAACTCAGCAGTCAGACTTGCGACAGCGGAGACTATGGCTCATCAAATCTTGAGTAATGTAACATACCGATGATTTCAATATCTTTTTGCCAGGGTTTGCGGATACACTGGGGTTTAACACCTTGACCCCGCGCGATCTAGCGAAGTCCGGGGTTACGCTGCCGAACCTCTCTCCTCACATGCATTTATTTTGATGCATACCTTTTACTACCGAAGTATCGCAGGATGAGACGTCATTTAGCCTTACTTACGCGTGTTTACCGGAAAGTAGCAACCAGTAATGTCCGTGAGATTAACATATAGGGTGACTCGAGCGTGTCATGTTCTCAAGGTTGGGCACATCTCCGTTGAACCGATTTGATACCTATTCCATCAATGATACAGACAGCGAGCATCTTTTATCCAGTGCATCAGTACAGATTGGCCAGCAGCTATTTTACAGCGATGTGTGTTGAGTCAGAAACAGTAGTAGTGTCCTCTGCTGAGAGCACATGCTGACGTGAGAACCTCTTCCGCCCCCTGACGAACCAGCAAGCAGTGGAGATGATGAGAACGATGCCAATGACCGCCGCGCCGTAATCTGGAAACAATTAGCCATTTATCAACAATATCCTCAAGAGATAGATGACACGCACTCATGCTTCGGCCTGTTACCGGGAGAGAAGGCGGGGATAGGAACAGAATTGTGGTGAGAAGGATGTAGGCAATGGCTACCTGTAAGAAAGTCGGTCAATCATGACAAACACCAGGACTTGAACCGTGGGGCTTGTACAAGGTTAACTGTCTAGTCGATGACTGGGCTGAGGGTCCACGAGCCAACGATACATAACCCCGCTTCCTACTTGAGAACGCAAAGAACTACATCAGTAGTAATGGGAGTGCCTCTACTTTATGGAATGTATCCATGATACCGTGTTTCTTCAAATGGACCTATCTAATTGACCGAGGTCAGACAACAGACCTGAGAAGAGCAACAGCTAGAGTGACATCAAAAGATGGTTGGACAATGCTCGCCTTCGTGTTTCCCTTCGCCCTCATAACATCTCTCAACAACATATGGGCATGAGCATATGCGGGATCCTAGATCCGACGGCCAGACGGTGGGTAATTAGCTTGCTTCTTCCTGGTTTTCTGTCCCTAAATAGGGGCGACTGATGTGTGCCGTGAAGTCATCGCTTTCCTGGACTGTAAGAAATAAGACCAGGTGGCTCAACTTTGCCATATCCCCGGCTTTGCCTATCTCGAAAGGGCCCGCAAATTTGAGACGCAAGAAGGAGAGGGTGTCATGCCCTCCGTGACCATGGAGAAGATAGGTTATGTAGCCATCCTCTATTTCTGCCCACGTAAAATAAATTTCATCGAAATGCTGCGATAGCATCCAGTACCTCATTGATTTGTTAACAGGTAGTCGTTTCCCACGAAGCATTTTTGTCTAGACATACCGTTTCTTGGCCCTCTTTTTTTCCTCACAATCAAGGATGTGAGTCATCATCTCCAGGCCCATCTGCATGAGGGTGGCCTGCCCCTTTTCAATAAGCCGAATAGGCTTGACCTCTAAGATAGCAAGGATATCGCCAGTATGCCTCGCTCTCAGCGATCCATCATTGATGGATCTGATATTTGCATGGCCCAGAGAAAAGTCGAAACGTTTCTTAAGATGGGTCCAGTCCAATTTGGCCCTCTTACACGTCATTGCTAACGTTGACAGGAAGCCGACCAGGGCGACATTGACTTGGTCCTCGCCCTCTGAACGGGACCACTCATCGGGAGTCAAGGCGGAAGTATCTGAGTGCCTTGAGATGACTTCATGCAAGGAAGCACTGGAATGGGTCCGCTCTGCAGTCGAGAGACTAGAGATCTCATCCTCGCCTGAATCATCGTCGTCTGCGGGTCCATCCAGTCCAGGGACAACGGGACCACCGTGTGACCTCGTGCCGCCTGGTGGGCTGGTGATCGCCGTGGGGGCAGCTATTGGTAATGCCCTGATGGCCAGCTGTTCATGGCGTATGCTGGTATACTTGCCTAGATAAGTGGCCTCTCCAGCCGGGGGCTGGATCCCTCCACGGAGGTCAAGGTCGTTCAGATACAGAGTGAAATCGAGGTCGTTGTCTTTGAAGTGGGTTTCGACGCAACTGGTCAATGTCTTGGGAAATTTGTCGATGAGCTTCTTGTCGAGTTCATCTCTGGTCACGAATTTCCAGAGGATTCTTGTCGTCAGAAAATGGGCCCTGGTCATTGCAGAGGCACTGGGCCATCCGCTCAGATCCCGAAGAGACAAATTGATCGGGTGTTCACCAATGTGAAGAGCAACTTGTTCTTCTGCGGTCATGGCCTTCAGCCTGGCATCGCTGGGCGCTGGGATAGTCTCATTGCCGGCCATCTTTCTCCATTCAGATAAAGTTCCCGGAAGATCAATTGCTATATGCTTCTGTGCCATGTTAGCTTGTCGGTGATTTGATTCTTGAGGTGGAAGTGCTGTCCCAAGGCCGTCGAAGGAGGTGTCAAGCGGTTATGAGACAATGTGTCGAAAGCGATGCACACTGTTGCAGTTGGCTATCTTCCATCTATTACTGTGGTAGGAAATGAAACGACTTAATAACACATCGCCCTTCCATGAGTGATAGAGAACTTCTGACATAATTCAACCAATTCTACAAAGCATTCACTGCTTAACGGAAATCACTAGCGCGTTTAAAACATGGAAAATCCCTCCAGGGGCTCATAGTAGGACATCAATACCATCCTCTTTCCTGGGAAGAGACAATGTTAAACAGTCTACTTTGTGGCATCACGCAGCTGCATCCTAACCATATAGCTAAATGAATGCTCAATGCTAGATCTGTACCCGGGATCCTCCTTTACTTCTTTCCCCTATCTTAGCTCCGGTATCAATCTCGGATTTTTCGTTAGACATCAAGGGGTCGGTGCTCCGGTATCATTCATTCTCCCACCCTTCCCCCCAGCACCCAAGAAAGCTACTCAAATCACTCATATGGGAAAGGTAATATTAATGGTCGACGCCACTCATTGGCGCTCCTCTCGGGTGTAGTCCACGGCCAGATATCTGTGGGACAAAACTTTTATGAATAGCGGTGTGGGTGCCCAGGAAGGAAATGGGATGCTCCCGTTTGGGTAGATGGTTTGATCTCTGACTCTGCAGTAGTTTTCAATAGGGATATCCTAGTTCTGTTACTATTAGTAGACGGAGACGTGGTAACCAGAGTACGGCCTTAAGATGGTGATATTTTTATTATCCACAATTCAACTAGCCGCATGGATATTAGAGGGGGCTAGATAACCAATGTAGTTCTTCGTACCTGTAATTAGGCTTAAGAAGTGGTGAAGGAGGAACTTTTTGGTATTCACTATGATTGAGATTAACTCGAAATTAGGACCATGGAAATTCTTTACTGGTCGTCTGCCTATATTCTACGTCATTATGTACAGTACATATATTCGGCATGATGATAACAATACCAAAAAAATATTCACTAAGACCAGGAAGGGAGAATTCTCATCAAACACATTTACGCTCCAGTTTCTCTGCCCATCTTACTTTTCTATAACTGCCTCCGCCCTCTGAGTCCTTCTACACAAGACCAGAAACAACTCAAAGTCAACATGGGAATCAGAAACAGAGAGTATCTTGCCAGGCACCATCGTGTGCAAGACTTATACCACAAGCTTAAGGCTACGGAAGATGAATACCTAGACTCTGAACGAGCTGAGGCGCTTGGGATCGTATACTCTACGACGGATCTCTCCGCGCCAACTTCGTTTTTCTCGCCCAACTCTCGCACGGAGTCCATTGTTACAGAAGCCAGTATTGACGAAGATGCCTTCCACCGACGACGTCCCCAAGACGAGGAGTTGGTCGCGATATTCGGCAAAACTCGAGAATTACGTGAATCTCTCTACAACACGGGTCGCTTTGAAGCTCTTATCGAGGCCTACCTTGACTACGCGGACTCCCAGGAGAAGAAATGTGGATCTTCGTCCCACAACATCATGTAAGACGGCGCCCTCTCTGTTTACATTCGTCATACACGAAATATTAACCTGTTGTGAGCTTTCTACTAACACTTTGACTCCAATCATAGGAATGGTGGACCGGAGAGAGGTCAGTTAGGATCCATCTACCGCGGACCGAAACTTTCCTCCGTCATGACCGCTACAGGATTTATGGGATCGTGTCACCGAGTCCTCGTGATGGAGAGCAGCAACAACGTCAAGCAGAATGGTAATATCACAGTCTCTGAGCTGGAACTTTTGGTCAGTTGGATGTACGGTTCCATGTCAGCTCGGACATATGCGCTGTGTAGAGACGGTGTGAGAGCGTCTGAATACCATATGATTTTCCCGGTTCGTGAAATGTGTTATGTGATATTGCAATCTCTAATCACCCCTTCGCTCCAGTTTCAAAGGCTGATTGGTGATAATTCCAACAGGTGCTCGCACTCTCTTTCTTGATGCCGACGCATGCACGGGTCATCCAGTGTTACTTCGATGAGGGCAAGCTGAACGTCCAGTCTACTCCGCTTTACAACTTCGACGTGGATAGAGCCGAATACTCTAAGCTCATGGACGACTTCCTGAAGTGGATCGAGCCAATCCCTACAGGCAACACCACACTCGCAGAGAGGTTTCGCAGACCACCAGTGGCTACAGCTCAGGGAGACGAAAGCATAACCCAAAAATCCCCAACAACCGGTCCCTCGTTCGGCCCGCCGTCACTCGGCCTCACAGTTAGGTCAGGCAATACCATGGGGCAGCGTTCTTCTAAACCGACATCACAGCAGGTTACCAGATCTGCTCCGGCCGCGCGTGGCTTGCCCAGTGATGAGAATGCTCCCCCTGCGCGGGTCCGTAGATGATCCTTGGCGCTGGGGTATATCTTTTAGTGATTACAATCCATTGTGATGCATCCCTTGACGCGGATGCGGGGTAAATGAAGAAGGGAGAGCGGCTTTAGCAGTTTACGATTGCCGTGTGCGGCAAAGGAGATGTATCACAGTTCTTGCTGCAGGAGAGCCTCTTTGTAACTGTGGTTTACATGGTGAATACTATCCGTTTTAGCCAACAGTGTGCTTTGCTAATGGTTCTTAAACCGCGAGTCCTCGAATCAAGCGACATAGTCTTCTCTCAGTTCTCTATGTATTTGGGAAGCCAGTCTACAACGAAGGACATCCTGTGGACGCATTGGTAATTAGAAGGTTATTTTAGGGATATTTTCAACTGCCTAACTGATGTGGGGGATGATCTCCTGGCTACTTGAGGATCCCGCCGTTTTATAATTCCAGTAGTTCCAACCATCCATCGACAGACGCTCCAGCGGCGCAAGCATCAGGAAACAAGTAAATAACATTTGAATTTGCATACAGATGTGGGAAAACGTAACTGGATGGGGTAAATCTGCGGCAAAGCCAAACAGTACGGCATCCACATGCCACTTCACTCAGCGTCAAGTTTCGCTTTGTGCAGTTGCCCAAGGGAGACAAAAAGAGAATCATCGAGTGCAGAAGTATTGATTCCTTTCCCGGAGGATTGAAGCCTGGTCCACTTGTTGCAGGCTTCCAGCAGAAAGGGATAAAGGGATCAGGTTCCATGGCATGATGGCTGCATAGGGGTAATTAGGTTGTCGGATAAATATCCACCTTAGCTTTTCTAATAATATAGTAGTCTTGACTCTTGGGAATTAAACAGGCCAAAACAACTCTATTGGACCATAATGTGAAATAGTCAATGACTTTAGCCTTACCCAGAAGGGCTCTGTGAGAGATTGTACTGTGGTAATTTATTACAAAGGTACTTCTAATTTATCCAACAAATTATTAACTTTAGTTGATATTGCTGCTTTGTCACTACCACGTGTGAAGGTCAACTGGCTACACAATTCGGCCGGCCGCCATGATCTTCCTAATCATAGGTTCATTAATCATTATTATTCATCTTACCAACGGAGTATTAATACTCGTTCCAACTCTCAACTATCAATCATCCTCTGCTATTATCATCGCCACCATCACGATTGAGTGTCAAGGCACCTCTTAGCTGATTGAATGCAGAGTGGCATCGGAGAGCCTCCGACCCGTCAATAAATCAAGAGCCATTGAATACGAGATCGTCCTTGCGCTAGTGATTCCTACCAAGTCAGAAAAAATTCATCAGCCAGTTCTTCTAACAAAATACCTATTTCTGCATTCCTCCAAGTATGCATATGTCCGTCCTCCCACCCAAGATCCTCTATGATATTCTCGGGTACACGACCCCCAGCTGGGAATGGGGCTGGTACTGGGAAGATAGGAGGGAGCAGATGTTCGCCCGCTCAGATCTAATTTGGTTTTTGAACTTACGTCTCATTAATAGTACGTCCCTTAGTCCCTAAATTAATCAACACAAAATGGCGTGTTAACCCTACAGAGCAATTCGATGATAGCGTGATCAACCATTTCCTCGCAGCAATTAGAGCCAGATCCATTGGTCACGACCTTCCCATTTGCCGCGGGCCGCCGACCTGCTCGACGATGGCAATGGGAAGGCGATTACTATGGTCATCTGTGTATCAGAATCGTGGCCTTCAAGGGCCAGCAATGAGGAGTGTCCACCCACTTATCCACACTATCAATGCGGGGGTCGATGAGGTCGTTGAGCTTTTCTCCCCGAGGAGCCAAATGGAACCCGAAGTGCTTCGAATGACCTACCTAAGGGGGATGATATCGATGTTTGTCGGACTGATGGGGACTGATTTGATCGATCTCATTCTGGCTCCGATAAGGGCTGGAAGTAGGACTGTGAATCTAGATGGCCTTGACTCCAAGAGAGCTGCGTTGATGGCGGCTGCATATTTGGGCAGAATCGATGATATGGAGGCCTTGCTTATGTGGTGTATACAAAATACTGCTGATTCAGACAAATGGCTCCATTTGCCGCTTATAGCAGCTGCTTTCAGCGGACAGGTGGACATCATACAGTTTCTGCTCAAAAGGGGAGTTGACAGGAATGCACAGACTGTCATGGGGGATACTGCGCTGCATTTTGCTGCCTTGGCAGGGCATGTAGCCCTTGTTGAGTATCTTCTGGGGGTTGGAGTGAAGGCTGATGTGTCGAATAATGCTGGGCACACACCATTTCTTTGGGCTGCCGGGGGAGGACACACTGGTGTTGTAAGGGTGCTCTTAATGACGGGGAAGGTCAATGTGAATTTTCAGGATTGTCTAGGGAGAACGCCACTGATCTGGGCTGCAGCAAGAGGGTTTGACAATGTGGTGAAGGAGCTGTTAGAGAAGGAAGAAATCGACGTTAATCTCGCGGACGGGGACGCAGAGGTTGCAGAGGTTTTTAGGGTGACTCCATTAGCCATGGCTGCGGTGATGGGCAAGGAAGACGTCTTCCAGAGACTCTTCCATCATCCGAAGGTTGACAGAGAGGTATACATGGTCTTCCAACGCGCTCTGATCGGCGGAAAGGCCAGCATTGTGAGGACAATAATTGAGGCACTTCCCAACACTCTGGAAGTCTACCAGCACGACGAGTACGAGACAGCTTTGATCATGAGCACTGCCTATGAAGAAGGAAGTGAAGAAGTGGTTCGATACCTGCTTTCTCTCAACACGATCCCCATCAATTATAAGGGTTTTGGAGGTAGGTCTGCTATACATTACGCCGTCCGGTCGGGGGATCTTGGGAAAGTTAGAGCTCTCCTAGAACATCCTGACATAGACGTCAACCTGACCACAATTGAATACGGCTGTCAGTCACCACTCCACTGCGCAGCCGACCAAGAACGCTTGAATCTAGAGATCATGAAGGCGTTACTCGCGCACCCAGATATCATTGTTAACTCTCGAGATCGGTTTGCGAGGACGCCCCTCGCTTTTGCAGCTTACAATGGACAAGCTGAGATGGTGAAGCTCCTTCTACTACGCGATGATGTGGATTTATTTCCAGTGGATGAGTATGGAAATACGCCATTACTTATTGCTGCTGAAGCTGGAGAAAGCTTGGTTGTGAGTATTCTATTAGAGGTAGCAAATACAGACGTCTGGCACAAAAATCACGGGAACAGGACAGCGCTGGCGTTGGCGGCGGAGTCGGGACATACAGAGGTTGTGAGACAGTTGCTCAGGCCAGGTCTCGAAGTACCGCGGAAAATCGTACGCGAAGCCGCGAAACATACGAGAAAGGCTTTGGCTACTACTGAGGATAAATTAAGAACTATCCCGAGTTACGGAAAGGGAAGGCACGCAAATGTAAATGTAAGAAGGATAGAGGAGGCGCACAAGCTGCTTTTGGCTTTTCTGCATTCATGATTTTTTTTTACAGATGATATCGACGCAAAATGCAAACGAATTGAGTATTCAGGTCATTGTGCTCTCAGTTGCCTTCAGCTCTCATAAATTGTAGGTGTTTCCTCTAGTGCCGTCTGGCATAAGTTTTCATTCTTTTCTTGATCAAAGAGTCGATTCCCCCAGTCCACTGTGAATGAGACTCCAGTTTCAGCTACGTAGAATTAAAGTCACAATGACTTCAACAGCATAGCAAACGCCGCGTCCGCTTGTTTTGGGTACTTGAATGCCTCAAGGAACCTCTGGCGATAGAAGGGCATGCAGATGAGTGGCCAACTCTACCCCGCCGCGTGACTGCCACGAGATCCCTGCCACCCTGGGTAGATCGTATCGGCACGCACAAATGGGGGAACGGAAGGACGCACCAGCGAACGGGCGGAGAAGCCCAGCTCAGGGTACGCCAGGTTATCCCGTGGGAAGGAGCACCAGCAGGCTGTGGATTCCAGCTGCCATCAGCCCTATACAACATATCCACTAAGTACTCGGGTTTCCAGCAGCACTAGATGGAGTGAGTAATCTTATATCTGGCCGCCTTCTGTGGTACAAGGTTAGTTAAATAGTCAGTATAAATATTAGACTCAAAAATAGAAGATATATACGACAATGAAGTGCATGTTTGACTGTGTATTTTGGAGGCTTATTCAGAAACAGTAGTTGACTTCACTTTAGAATGTGGGAAGGAGTGCAAAGTTTTATATTAATATGGCCCATATCACTTAGACCTACAAGCCACTACTCCCCACTATATTTTTCCGTTTGATTGCACTCTGCGACAAGTTACGTTTTTGGAGTGCTAGTAATGGATTCGGGCGAATACACAGGGCGCTAGCGACGCTGCGTAACGGAATCAGATGGCACAATTACTTCCCAATCCATCACAAATGCCGGAAAAGGTCAAAATCGCTTTATGAAATCCCATGGTGCTTTGGGATAGAGACTATAAACATCCTTTTAACTCTTTTCATTCTGATTGCTTGCGTAGTGTACATCTGCTTATTGCCATCACTAGCTATTCTCTTTGGCCGCCTCGATCTTGCATGATCATAAGACTCCCAGTGTGCTCTCATGACCATGCTGTATAACGGACACTATCCCAGATTTTCCGAGCACATGATCATAACTTTCTCCATCTCGCATTACTTTTGGTGCATGTATTCGTACCGGACATCCCATGCAATAGATTTGACTCCTTCTGCTCGGTGTCATGTGGGGATAATACGATTCTTTATTTCTCTGAATAGCTAACGAGCTTTTATTGTTGATGTTAAATCAGGGTAAGGCTATCCTATAACCATAATCAAACTTTTCTGTGGCAGCTTAGCTTTTCGGTTTTCTTTTTTTTTGGTGGCTTGTTGCGTTTCTCTGCCTCCTGCATAACTTCTTGCAAGCTTTACTTCGGTTTATTGCAGAAGTGGCCGGAGAACGAGATATGATCTGATAATACAGCACTTTTCGTCACTGTGGGAAGGCCTTCTTGCCTTGAGAGGGAATCTAGAGAGATTGCATATCAGAAAGTTCCGATTATGTGTATCGTAAAAACGGGACTCTTACTTACTATGAGAACTGAAGGTAACCATCACGATTATTGATTCTCTCAGCCAAATTCACATCCCTTTCATGGTAATAGCCTGCGTCATCCTGCAGCTCGGCCCTCAGGACTGGAACATGACTACCGCCCTCTTCAGGATTGAATCTGATATTTCTTGCCTTCATCGTGAAATCATGCCCACCCCACTGGAAACTTCCTGCTGGAATGTCAGCAAAGGATTTATTCAGATTTGCACCCTGAGAATACCCCTCTCGTCTCCGAGGCAACTGTTCAATCGCAAGCTGCTGGGGTTCCAGCGACCCTGAGGATTCATACAATAGGCCTTGAGATAGGCTTCCTCTCCTGAGGGCCCTTGAAACTCAACATGAAGGCTTTGGGTTGCATTCATATTGTCCAAACTTTGACTTAAGAATTTTAGATGAGTTAATCGGTAATTACAGTAGGGGACTATCTGGTGATTAAAGGAATTACTTATACCTTGCAAATGAACAAATTCATTGTTGAGCTCAGATGACATCTCTCCATCAACATGATGTATTCCTAGTGGTTCTAGGCCAGACGGCTCAATAACTATTGTGCTTTGGTTCACTGACAGACGGACCTCGTTTTTCTCGGAAGGCATATAATTGAACCAGTCTGGTCCCGAAAGTCGCCACGGAACATCATCAGATATTTTGGCTTTTCTTGTATGACAAAAAGCTGGAACACAAAGCGGCACCTCTGCAGTATCATCTGGTAAAGGGTTGAGATTAACCATATGGGTCAAAGAATCAAAACATACTTAAACAGCGTTTCCGCACTACTGTCCTTACCAGTATCCATTTCTCATGTGTATAAATATGACGTTAGTTAGATAGATTTAGGACAGCTATCCTAGAGTTGTTTACCTATCCTGGGTTATAAAGGCCACAATGCCAAGTTTCATCATAAATAGTATAGGCGGACTTGACAAGCCCAGCCTTACACTGATGCTAACACTAATATGCTTGAGGGCGTCCTTCATCTGGTCAGCCATAATATTATGGCCATCGCGGGCAATTAACCTGTGGTTTGCAAATTGCAAGGGCATTAAGAACAGGTCATGGAGCTCGTAACAGCACCTGCAGGGTGATCTTTGTATTCCTTTGCTAGATATGACAGCTAAGTCATATCCATAGTACCTACTATTCATGGACTAGACTAGTTAAAGGCCAGTAGAACTAAGATAGTATTTTTTTTCACCTTTTCCTATCTTTCACAGAGTCAACTGCATCCTTATAATAGCTGTGCTCTTGTCATAATATGTAAGATCTGGCCCAGGTGGCTGATGGGTCAATCAATTAGATGTATTCTAGACCTTGTATAGCTATATAATTCTAGGTAGTGTCAATTTCAAGCCCCGGTATGTGAGAGGACTAAGAGTACGTAATTTGCTTTGCATTACTTAGCCTTATTTAGAGCTATAGATGCATGATATGGAAAGTTAATTTACACTTTTAAACTTACTTCTTTGTTATTCCATTTATTAATCCAGACTTCAGTAGGTATAAGACCTAAGAGCACTTAATTATAAGGATGTAGGGTATCTTATAGAAGGCGCCACTTTAGTGCCATAGTCCAATATATATTGCATTCTTATGTCTTTAGTGCAGTTAGGTGCATAAAATATGAGTAACCTTGTCAAAGGAGCACACATTCACCCTATATATTCTGTAGATCTAATATGACTGCTAACCCACAAGACAGCAATTATATCATGAGATCTCAAACATAGTTAATCTATAGATATACAATTGACCAATGGTGTCAGGACCGCTGTTGTTTTCTGTGGGCGGGTAAGAATTCCAAGAAACCTAAAATAAGCAGCTAAGTGGCGTTACAGTGGCGTGACCAAGGGTCTTAGAACAACCCAACATATGTTTGGCAAAATAGAGAAAATAAGGAGCTCATGTTGTACATATTACCTTATGAGTTAAAGCTTAAACCAAACTATTTCTCCTGTTAGCCGCAAACAGAGAAGTGCAGTTCTGGACTTGAACCAGATCTAACCATACCAGAAAAAAGTGACCATAAGAGCGCCACTGTACAGTTTAATCCTGGAAGTAACTGTACCCTTCCGCACGCAAATGAAGATGCAGTTTGTAATTGGTCGGCCATTTAGAGCGTGTTGGTATTTAAAATGATGGCGAACTTAACTGGATGGTCGAGACTTCCATGAGATATCCGGATATCGTATGATTTAAGGTAACCTCAAGTCAGATGGACTTGTATTACGTCGCCCATTTTAATGTAGTTTCTATATATGGTGACTAGCATCATAGCATACTCATTCATTGCTATGATGTTCCCTTATTCCTGTGGAGACCACACCGGCCAGAACCCTTTAAAGAAAGAGCATTTCAAGGTTATCTCTTGATCTTTGTCCTGAAATATAGGATAAACATTTTTGTTAACTGTATCACAATGCGCTCTTTGCTTCTGATCCCTCTTCTCTTTTCTATGTCTCAACCAGTCATTGGCTGGGGAGACGTTGGGCACCGAGCAGTTGCTTACCTAGCAGAGAAATATCTTACTGATCAAGGTTCCGATCTTGTCAATGAGCTCCTTGCCAACGACAAGGGGTATGATATTTCTGATGCTGCAACCTGGGCAGATACTATCAAGTGGAAACGTCCGTATACAAGGCCTTGGCACTATATTGGTGAGTTTCGTTAAGAAACTATGTTGGACATAGATTCTGACTGCATTTTAGATGCGAAAGATGATCCTCCAACATCATGTTCGCTCACTTATAAAAGGGATTGCAGCGATAAAGGATGCATAGTCTCGGCCATGGAAAGTATGGTAAGGCTCTCCGACCTTCACCATGTTATCCATCAGGAGAGTTTTCTCTGCAAACTAACATAGGAGCCGAGCATAGACACATGGAGTTAATGACCCAAATATGAATACAACTGAGCAGAAGGAGGCTCTGATGTTTTTAATTCACTTCTTCGGTGATATACATCAGCCATTACATGTGGAAAATATAGAAAGAGGCGGGAATGGTATAGAGGTCTGCTTCGACAAAAGCGAACTGAATCTACATGCAGTTTGGGATACCGCCATCCCGCACAAGATAAACGGCGTAAAGCATAACCTAAAGCACAATGCGGAGAAGGAGGCATCTGCTCGTTGGGCTGACCGACTCTACGAAAGAAACAGATTTCGACCGATGGCCAATGAGTGTTCCAATATCCGGAATCCATTGAAGTGTGTTGTTCAGTGGGCAGCAGAATCAAATTGGTTAATCTGTAATTTTGTGCTTCAAAAAGGTATCCCATGGCTAGAGGACCATGACCTTGGAGGCCAATATTATAAGAAGGCCGAGCCCATTGTTGAAGAACAAATTTTGAAGGCCGCCCTGCGCCTAGCCGTTTGGATCAATACGCTTGCCGCTGACCGAGCCTCATCGACTGAGCCCCTACTCGTCCAAAATGAACTTTGATGGCGGTATTTGGATCAACTTGATTTGGGTTGACACGGAAACAGATGACTATACCATAAAAGCTATCCTTTTTTTGTCCTTCCTTTGCTGCCTGGCTCTGAATGGAACCCTCGAGAGTGACTTATACTCCAGGAGGAACTGTTAAGGGAACTGATTGACTTGGTAATCATCAAAGTTATACTGTGCAAGAGATGTAGAAGTACTTAACTTTTTCTAATTTGTACTTATAATTTGTTGAATTGCAGCGCAGCTGAATGATAACGGGCGAGACGCCATGACTGTTAAGCTGATACAGCTGCTACAAAAGGGACCCATAAAATCATTAGCCGGGGTATTGCAACAACATTCTGATTCTGCAAACAACTGTCTGCGTATCTGTCATAACTGCTTGAGAACGTACACTAACCCATAACTGGGTTGCCACGCTCCACACAGGGCAATTTAGCTTCTCGGCCTAAGGCAAGAAGGTTGTAAAATATCCGAGCTGAAACTCCTATCTGTCGCCAGTCCGAGTCGGTCAATTTTGCCGGCATCGTTCAACCTACACACACATCAAACATACCGGGTAACTAGGCTCATGTATTGGTCTAGTTGTTGCTTTGTTCATATTTATAGGCTAGGCTGACTGGACTGCAATAATATATATTTCCGATGGGAGCAATAAAGGTTGGGGATTCCTTCATTTCGAAAACAATAGAACCACGTACAGGTGGATGAATGTTGATATAGGACACAGGAGTATATATTGTCCGTATGCCTTACGTACAGTCAACCACCTACGAATACTATCATTCCCGACCATTAGGTATATCATCATGCAGGCTATTCATAGTCTTTCCCATGGACCGAGTCACTAGCTCAACTGTATTCAAAATAGCCCCCAATCTCCACAGTACTTTCGGCCCGTTTGCCAGCCCTTCCGATCCACATCGGGCTGCCCACGCTAAAAGCCGGTGGAGGCTTAGACCCGCCAAAACCAACACTTAAAAGGAGCTTGATCCCCCAGTTTATCGGCAATTCCCACGGTACCTAATTCAGAAAGGAATAGTAAGGGAACCACGAAGAAAATGATTCGCTTCGCCGATCTACCTTCCGAGATCCATCATAACATAGTCTCCTACCTAGAGTCGAATCGCGACGTGGCCGCTCTCTCTTTACAATGCCAAGCTCTGCATTCTCTCTGCGACATGCCGACTCGGAAGAAATACCGTCGTGTGCGCATCACTCCGAGTATTGCTAATCTGGATCACGCGTTGCAGATGCTCCTGGACATTCTCAGAAAGCCCAGTTTGGGTCACTATGTGCGTCATATTGAATATAGACAGACTAATTCGCGGTATCGCCTGTACGAAGTGAAGCCTTATGAGCAGAAACTAGATCCGGAGGATATGCGGCTGCTGCGAAGTGCCACGCGGAGGGCAGGGTTTACGGGAGCTCTACAAGAGCGCATACTCAATTTCTTGTTGCGGGAATCGGTGGTGGGAGATCATCATTACGGCTTTTTTCGGTGAGATGAGATCAGTCCTCGATGGCAATATCGGCATTAATCATGAACAGCAATACCCGTGCCCCAGCGACCTACATCACGCAAGCGTTGACGGCCCTGCTCGTCTCGGTATCACCAGACCTCGAGTCTATGGCCATGACGCCGACTTTTTACACCGACCTCACCGGAGAGGACGATTCATTCGTGCCCTCCGAGTGTGCCCTGGACTTGTTGCTCAGGGAGACAAACGAGAACCCGCTTGGCAAGCCGTACCTGCAGAACCTTCGCAAAGTGTATATGATTAACCACGGGCATGACGATTTTGATGATAGAGAGGTGTATGTGGCCATGGACTTCATCGGATGTTTGGCCATGCTCCGCAACCTTCCATCCCTTGAATGGATCGGTACTGATGTTCTCGCGGAGGACGACAACGAGAAGCCGTCACTCGAAGCAAAACCTTCCAATGTGTCTTGCATCGCGATCCATCACTCAGGCGTGCCCACCAGTTATCTGGCGCCTGTCATCAGGTCGTGCAGAGTGCTGAAGGAATTCGAGTACTCGATCGGCGGCAGGGGTTCGGTCGATGGTTCACACGCGATATTCAATCCGAAAACGTTTATTCTGAGCGTCCTAGAGCATAGAACCACGCTAGAGAAATTAGATCTTGACGCCGAAGGGCACATATACCACTTCAGATTTCGTGATCCAGCGGACTTCGAATTCGACGGGGAAAATGATCGAGCCGAGGCACAAGCCTATTGGAAAGAACCACCGCCAGACTCATTCTGGGATCAGCCGGGGTGTCTCAAAGACTTCGTGGCACTGAAACGGCTCAGTATTGGAGTTAATTTGCTGTTGTACTTTGCCGCGGGAGTCAACAATGAGACTGAGAACAAGAGCGTATCTTTGGTGGAGTATCTGCCGCCAAACCTGGAATACCTGTGCATCAGGGGATACGAGAAGGGCAAGAGGACGCATAATGGCACTCAAATGGATGCCCTCAAGGCGCTGGTGGAGTCGGGTTCAACTTCGCTGAAGGAGATACATGGCATTGATGAATGTATACCCAATGCAGAGGACATCGAGTTACTAGGCAATTATCCGGACCTGTTGTGGAAGCTCCCTGATGGATGGTCGTGCGAGGAGGAATAGCCTCATGAAAAACAAAAATTTATGGATGCCCTGCGCATTTGCCTGGGCTTGCTTTTTGATGGAGGCAGGTGTTCTGGTCTTCGACATTGTTGGCAGATATCAGGCAGCTGTATTAGTATCAAGTGCAGCTGATGCATCTATAGCTCCAATGATGTAGTCAGATTCAAGACCTGGCGTCTTCAATCCGTCGGCTCTCGGCGTCCTGTTCCCATGCTCGTAACTCCATAATATCAATGCAAGAGAAGTATACTCATAAGAGGAAAAGAATACATTTCTTAAAATTGACCAAAAAACACAATGGAATGGAATTATAATCGCGTCAAAACTTTTCAGGCCATGTACATGGCCTCCAAAGGAAAGGGTAAGACAGACACTGTAGTTGTGATATCCTGAATGACAAAAGGAATTGGAGATACTGGAGGGATCGCTGTGTATATCGCTGGAATATATAATCAAAGATTGGATGGTGTCAATGGGAATTATATGTCATCCCTTCCCACTGGCTCTGTTCGTCGGATGAAGGGCGGTCAGAATCGTCGTTGATTAAAGGTCGCTTTCGGATTGATCAGTGTTAGAGATCTGGAAGATGTTTGCGAATGGATTAGCGAAAGCATGTTTTGTATCACAGGACCACACTCCACTGACAATAATGACTTGAGCCTGTATTTGTAACAGAGATGTCCGCGCCTCCCGTCTCAATGATGAGCCATGAGGGGACACGGTATTGGACGACGGGGGGTGGTGGCCTGGATTATGGGCCCCACGGTCACCCAAGAGCGCGACTGATGGATGACACTGGGGAACAACGTCCATCTGGTGTTCTTCGGGGCCATCCGAGCGGTTGTGATCTAGATAGTAGGCACGGAGAGGTCAGGATTCTAGGTACTATGTAGAATTATGCCACCTGCGCTGCCGCATACACAGGGAAGGATGGGGTTTGCAGCATTGAATACCACAGAATATGATCATGTATACCAGAAAGTGGAAATTCTGCTGCTTCAGCTCGGTTCCACAACAGACGGAACATGCTGTGACGGCGGAGGATGAATCGTACACCTGGAACACAAGCAATCAAAAGGGCTATCAACGCTATGATTGCCTCTGCCGACAATGTCATTCTGGGAGGAGATACGAAGGTTGTTTAAGAGGACTCTAGTGAAAATCAATTTGACATATATCAGTTCAGAAGAAGGGAGTATTGCTGATGGGAACAGCATCTTTATATACTCATTGTCTGGCCTTAGCGTGGGACAACATCCTTTCACTTGTAGGGTTCTTGTTGGACTTGATGGTTGACTTGATGGTATCACTGAGGGTAGATGATGGTAAAACCTACCAAGATACAGGAATTACCTCACATAGTCCAAGTTCGATATCTGCTGCACCATCATTTCTACTAGCTAGAAATAGTAGTCTTGGCACCGTTTTATTTCCACTGGTTTGAGCACATTCAACAGTTTATCAGGGTGGATGGGTTCAGCAACATGCCTGCATCTTGGTAGAATTCTACCAAGATCAGTCCATTAATTCTACCAAGATGCAGGGATTAATTCTACGAAGATCAGCCAGGAATTCTACCAAGCTCAGTCCATTAATTCTACCAAGATGCAGGGATTAATTCTACGAAGATCAGCCAAGAATTCTACCAAGTTGCAGTGATTATCCGAGAGCTAATACCCGTTGGTTTGGTACCAGAAACCAAAATGGTACCAAAAAACGACAGGGTTGTTCACACCTGAGGACCAATGAAATGTATGTTAACCCTCTATGAGGATTAGTGTGTTGCGCATCCTGTCTTATCCTGTCTTATGCATAGTATCACAGATCAAACTGTGGCTTAGGCCCTGTCACTTTTGGAGGCTGTAGCACTTCTTTTAGACGTATCAAAACTTAGCAAAAATAACACTCTCATGCATTACAGGGCACTGTGAGCATCAAAAAGCACCTTCAAACTATTGTAACAACAGACAAAACTAACAGTAGCTCCCCTAGGTTGCTTTCCTATTAAGAGCCTCAAACACTCTCATGAAATGACTAACCCAAGCTCACTGCGAGAGTCTTTTCGAATGGGGAAGGAATGAGGGATCTGTGCTAGTCGGCTCCCATATCTGCGCATCAATAACTTAGGGCTTAAACATGCAGGATATATATTAATATTTCATTAAGAATATTTATATTCAACAATGACGGCGAAGTAGAAGTCAGGAATGGCTGCCTTTGAGGCATTTTCAAGCGCCTTGTTATCCTATTATTTCTGTAGAATTGCTTCAAACATATGACAATGTAGAGCCATCCATCTAGAGGAGAGTGAAGGACTAGTATTTCTTCCACATGAATGGATATATGAGTACTCCTAATCCCTGTAAGTTGGGCCGCTGAGCAGCCCATCTTACAGGGATTAGCAAGGCCTAAGTCTCAGAAACAAGGTATACCAGCTTGCGAGCCCTAACAGACCGATTTTTCAAATCCTTTAGGCCATCCAGAACCTTCCTCAGTCCCCCGTCGCGCTTTTCAACGACTAGTGTCCTGAGCTTCCCCTGAGCCCAGAGCGTGCTCACGATCCCAGCCCATTTCTTGGCAAACTCGAACTCTGCCGGCATGCCGGGAATCACCATGCGTTCAGGGCCATACTCAAATGGTTCACCAATCGCGGTACAGGAGTTCGAGAAAGTCGCCTCCACATCTGGGCGTGTAGTTTGCACTGTGAGCAAGGAATGATACAGGCCTCCTGCGTCACGGATAGCTGCTTCGCAAATTCGGACAGACTCTTGAGTTGCCACAGCATCGCAGACGAGTCTGAGGGTATTGTTGGTCTGCTCGCGGATCTTTTGGGCACACGTGGGGTCGCGATAATCGAGGACTACGTCTGCTCCGTATTGGCGGACCAGATCAAAGTTGTTTGGCGAGCATGTTGTGAGGACGGTGTATCCGGCCCTATTCAACAGTTAGCAGCATGTCATCAGGATTTAAACGCAAATGGACGTACAGTTTAGCAAACTGGATAATCCAGCTTCCCGCAGATGTGGCTCCTCCATATACTAGAATTGCTTCTCGATTCTCTATATGATTTTGATCCTCTGGCCACTGCAGTTTGAGACAAGATGGTCCGAACAGACACTGCCCAGCGGTAGTGGCTCCCACACCCACAGTGGCCGCATCCTCAAAACTGACGCCGTCTGGGATCTTCATCTGAATCGCCGCCTTTGCCACAACATATTCTGCAAAGGTACCGCTCTCGGGCCGGGTATTGTCTGCGCCCTTGACGAGTCCGCACACGCGATCACCAATCTTGAACATGTCGCGGACGGAGTCTCCAACTGCCACAACGGTTCCGGCATAATCGTGTCCCATGATCGCATGGGGAGACGGGGTAGCGTCCAAGAGCATCCAGTCGATTGGGTTCAGGGCCACGGCGACGGTGCGGACGAGAATGTCATCGTTGCGGAGGGTTGGGATGGGCCAGTTGGTGATGAAATCGGCGTGACCCAATGACCGGGTGATGACAGCTGCCTGGGAGGATTGCATGGTTGGAAGTACTTTCTTGAAGAGATTGATCTCGGGTTTTCTGACTATGTAATTCGGTGTCTACTCTTCATCTTTATATACAGTTCGCGCGTGCCATTTACTCCGTTGAGTAGCTGTAGATTAGTCATTTAATCATGCCATCTTGTATTCTGAACCTCCTTCATTTGTGTAAACCACTATGAACTGGTACATAATCGCTGCAATAACGGGCAATAGATCCACTCTTTACCGCAATTGCTTATCATATCCATCTGACAAATGCTCAGACTGGCTATATCTCTCCGCAAAACTTAGAGATCGGGATCCACTATTAGCCGCACTGCTTATGCTGAGCCTGCTAAGGTTTCCTGTCCCATGATATCGGGCTCCAGCAATGCGCGGTTCGAGCCCAGCCATATCTAGTCCCGAGTTAATATCTGCAGTTGAATGTAGGCAAATATTTATTCAAGAGTCCTTATTATCACACATGAAATTATCAAAAGTAGGAACCAGCTCCTTTGATGTCCTTTCTTGTACAGAGCCCAACCCTTTACACGCCACCAGCAAAAGATGCCTGAACTCATCCACTTGCACAAGTCCTCCTTGTTCCCAGTCACTCACAAATTCATCATATGAAATGACTCCCGAGATTGATTGCCCCGGGCTCTGCTCCCGTTCATAAATGAACTCGTCCCAGCAAAGCTCCGCATATGATTTAGTTGAAACCGGCAGCCCTACCAGATACTTGATATAGTCGCATCTCTGGAACTGAACGACCGAGTGAACAGCGCGCACCAGATACGAAATCATGACCAGCCGACGAGCGCTTTCGCAGAGCAGCCAGTCATTCAAATGGCTTTCAGAAAAATGAGAGTCCAATTGTGTCTTGTCTCGGGTCGCCTGACGGCTTGCTAGTTCCATCCGCTCTAGGTCGGCAGTGCCCTGTGACAGCATACGGTCTAGTTGGCGAAGGAGTGGCTTGTCGCTGATGCCACCAGCTAGGAATAGGATATAGTAGAGAACCAAGGCTTGAATACGGTTCAATTGGTCGTGTAAATCTGTGTGTGTTGGTGTATTTAGGCCTATGCTATTGACGGCTGCGTTCAGGAGTTGATGGTAAAAAGGCTTTTTTGCGTGCTTGGATGTTCGATATGCTGCGCAAACCCCATACGCCTCGCGTAGAAGAGGTGGAAGATCTGATGTGCGGTCGACTAATGACCCAAAAAGTGGCATTGCGCCCGTATCCAAGAAGTGGTCAACGTAGCCAAGGAACGTCCTGACGCAAAATCCCCATGTTTCTCTGTCATGAACGCGGGGCCAAAATTCCAAGACTCTGCGTTCGATTCGTGGTAATGCTGAAGTGAAACCATCTGCTGAGCTGGGAAGAGGACGCCAGTATGACGCCCCTTGAGGGACGTTCCAGGCTTGACCGCAAGCCATGGGGCCCTCTAGGAACGACATTGGGTTAAGAGTGTTATCTCCTTGGTTGGAGATCATAGACGGTTCTATCGAGCCCTCGACCGGAGTAAGTTCGCATGTGCTCCAGCCAGTCGGATCTATCTCAGATCTGGACCCTATATGGGCCGCAGGCGCCAAACTCTGATCGCCCTTGACCTGCGGAGGCGGATACGGATAGTGACATGCAATAGCTTTCTTGCAACAACGAGAGCAACTGGGTACCCCATGGTCACACCGTCGCTTGGCAGCCACACATGCCCGACAAGATGTTTTGCGGAGTGACATAGCGAGTCCTACAGCTGGATTGGATTCGAATAGAGAGGCTGAGCATTCTGAAGTTGTGATGGGGGTATCTTTTGAGCTTGAAGCTCATGTGTCATGGCGGACAAAAGTGGGCCAGCGGAGTAAAGTGGGGTTCTGCGTTCAGCCAATAAGTATCACGGGAAGGTGATGTTGTTGTTGCATCCATCGCAACATAGTTAGTTACTCGACTATATGGTGCTGACAAATGCAAGAAGTCTCTATGGCCCCTTCTTTTGCAACACTCGTCCCATTAAGAAGCAAGCGATTATCAAGTCAAGTCAGCGCTCAGGATGTTATAAGTCTAATTTTAGAGATGTAGCACAGGAGATACCGCAGGATCCATGGTCGAAGCTGCCCAATGAATGCCACTGCATCGTTCCCGATCATGATAATCAATATGTATACAGGTTCAGAACGTATATTCTCCGGTGTAATGGACGTCCTGGGGCTGGACTGAGATTGGGAGTGTCTATTCAAGGTATAACGTCAGAAAAAAACAGATGGAGAGAATCATACCCCGTCTAACAAATGAATGTGTTATGAACAAGTGCTCCAGGAGCCCTGCGTTGTAACTGAAGTTCGCTCCAGAGTAAGGTACTCCATAACAAAACAGGACAAAAATCAAGACCAGTCGCCTTTGTCAACGACTGGCTCGTGTCTGTCCGAAGCGTCCATAAGCTCCTTGACAGTCCATGGCTGGTATCTGTAGCCCGGCGGGATATTGCTGTTCTGGAAATCTTTGCCTCCAAGAATATGACGAGCACAAGTATCATAGTTCTCATATGCATACTGCTCCGGGTTGTGGCGCATAATCCAGTCCGCAGTAGTTTTGCTGAGGACATCCGGATTCCTTGCAACCTCGTCCCAGTCCGTGTTGTGGAACTTTTCTCGGTGGTGAAAGCCCATTTTCTGAGCACACGACACGCGCTCAAACCTGCAGAGCATAAGTATATTGCCGCCTTCTCCTTTGCACTGGGATGTAAACTTGCCTTAGATGATTATGAACCCTTACTGCCAAGGGAGCATTGGTCTTCCCACCTAACTGTAGGCAGGTCGCTAGAGAGTAGGCATCCTCCATGGCCATTGCCGCTCCGCTCCCCGACGTAGGTAAAAATGAATGTGCGGCGTCTCCAAGCTGAATAACACGAGCATTAGGTGAAGCCCATTTGGGTTGTGGGTTACGCCACAACAGCTTCCAGTCAGTGCAACGGTGACCTGGGGTTGCCTTCACAAGCTCCGTTAAGAAGGGCTCCCAGTCGGCGATGTACTGTAGAGCAGTATCGGTAGAAACCATCTTATCCCAATTCTCCTCGGCATTGTGGTCATCCTACAGGACGGAATGCATTAGCCATTGCATTTCAGAACAGCGAAATCGTCAGGCATACCCTATGTGTCAGTATATAGCATATCTGCCTTTCAGTCTTTCCAACCACCATATGTGCTCCGGGGCCTAAGTGCAGCGAGGCGCGATCCACGTGGCCCTCAAACTCCTTTGCAATAATTGGGTTCTCCAGGGCTGGACCAGCCGGGAAAGTCGCCCTATAGCAGGCAAAGCCCGAGCTGATGGGCTTGTCTTTTTGCCCCAGGAGCAAAGGCCATGACTTCGATCCAACACCATCAGCCGCGACAACGATATCTGCCATAAGCTTCTGTCCGTCCTGTAGAACGACGCCTCCATGCGTGTCACTCTCGAAGTATTCATCCACCGCTTTGTCGAAGTCCACTTTGATGCCCAGTTCCTGCACATAGTCCCAGAGCAGGCCATGAAGCTCAGAACGGTTAATGGCTGCAGATTTATTTTCCCCATCACCAATAGGCCAGCTCCCAATCCAAGTTCCGTCGAACTTCTTTACGTTTCGCTGGGTTTTGTAAGATATGGCCTCCAGTCTCTCGAAGAAACCAGGCCATTTCTTGACAGTATGAAGGGCATTGCATTCTATCAGGAGTAGATCCCCTGCCATAATAAAACCGTGAGACAAGGCAATGTAGAGTATGCATCGGATGCTAACTCACCATAACCTTCAAAACTTGGCCGTTTCTCCAGCACTCGGACCTCGTGACCCTTGCGATACGCCTCAATCGCAAACGTGAGGCCACCTATTCCACCACCCACTATAAGAATGGAGAGCCCACTAGGGGGATAGCGATCCATGATAGTAGACTTGTCCGGGCTTCCCATGGCTGTTTTCTTCCAGGTCTTGATAGAAGATTGGGTTAATAGGAGTAATCAGGGTAGGCCTTCGACGTCCTTTTATAGCCCAGGGAGGGTGTATGCATTCATCCCAGTACTCGAACTTCACTTATTTTGGAGGGCAGCGGATGAGAAGAGGAACAGCTTCTTCAATTGCATCTTGCGGTCTCGACATCACCCCACTAAGTGTGTTCCATACTGTTTCTCAAGTGGATCGGCTTGCCGAAGTGCATAAGCGCCCTAACCACGAGGCTAGTTCTGAAACGTACATTGCCGATCTGCAGAGTAATAGCTGCTAGATGAAATCTCAATGTGAAGTGGGAATTTTTTGGCATTCCCAAAGTGGTGATATATTGTTTTGACTCCGGAAGATGTCCACACGCTGCAACTGTAACTGATATATCGCTTTTATACTTTGGAAAGGACCCACTGTAACCAAATGAGCTTGGACGGCGTAGCTTGCATTCGTTTCTGGTTCATTTGAGCGTTATTGTGCTTATATATGACCATAGTTTAGTCAATCAAACGACTGCCAGGATAGGATTCATGGGTTTTATGAAAGTGTTAAACCCATCACTTAATCGATACGACTCTGTTTATACTGCTATATCCCGATGTATCAATTGTCAACGCCTACCTTGGTGCTTTTCCCGATCCGAAAATGGGCGGCTGGGCCCGGTTGACCCACAACGATCTAACTTCGATTTTGGTCCAAATGCAATGGCGAGCCGGGAACATGATTCCGTCTCTTCCGCTGAATAAGCTGCTTTGTATTTCACAGGAGTAGTTCAGGATAACTGCCAGAAAGGACATGCATACCCGCCCGGCTCTTCCGCTGAATAAGGGGCTGTGTCAGGGTCCACTTGTTGTTAATAATTGCCCAAGTACTCCAGAACATATCCCTCTGCATGGTAGGTCTCATTAGGCTGATCACCGCTTCAAGGGCATGCGTATCAATGGAAGGATACAGTTCGTTATCCCATATAAGGTCTCAAAAAGTTGATTAAGATAGGAGTCATAGTTGAATGAATGAGCTACTTGGCTGGATTCCGCTGTCCCATGCTTCTCTTCCACTAGAGTCACTGGGGGTCCTTGTGTACTCTACATGCCAATTGACGCCGAAGCGCGAAGTCTGAATTTGTACAAGAAAGTTCATGGTATGACAGAGGGCTTACGCTGATGGTGGTACTTGGTACATGAATAAACAGAAGAGTAGCGACGAAATATCGCCGTATACTCGTTTAAACATGGATAGCTACCTGTTCCCATCCAAACCCAGTCTCCCTACTTACCGCTCTGGGCATACTTGCTCCTCATCCGGATTCGTTCGCCGAATTTGTATAACAAGAAAGGATATGGCGCGAATACCACGGTCAAACAACCAAGCAATGTACAAGCCCAACCGACGCCCAGATTATGGAACATTTGCGTCGCAAACAAGGGAAAGCCGCCTCCGAAAGATGATCGTAAGAAGTCATTTCCGGCAAGCACCAAGGCTGCATATTTCGGATAGGCTTGTGCCTCGTAGCAGAAAATGCTGTTGAAGATAAGGTATCCACCAAAAGAAAATAACATCGAAGCAAGAATAGGAACAATCCAGTGGATGCTTGCAAAGTTTCCGGTCCACCCAAACCAGAAAAGGGATATTGGTAGACACACAGCTCCAAAGCATGCTGGAGGGTGGTGTTCTTCCGGAGAAAGGTGGCCGTCTGGGTTGATGTGCTTGGATTGCCGACGATATTTCCAATAGAAGTACACTGGAAGAGCAACGAATACTGCGCCTATCATGATACCCAGGAATGCCAGGCCAGTTTCTCCTGGGTTAAAGCCGTGTTTTTCTTCAAAGACAATTGGAAAGGCTTCGAACCAAATGTACAGAATTCCGTAGATAAGGGCGATGTATAGGTTCATAAGAAGAACAATAGGTTCGAGGAAGCAAAGGACAAATGGACGGACGAGTGCTTCAAATAGGACATCCTATTCCGATCAGTCAGTTACTAGCAGAAATTCTTCCACACAGGCTTACCCTCGGAGCCACCCGAGCAATCTCAATCTCAGCCTCGGACGCATATCTCTGATCCCCCGTGATCCGGCGAATACGGCGTGCTCGACGGCTGAGGATATTCGGGGCAAATGTCTCCGGCAGGAAGAAGAACAGAAGCACAAGGGCAAAGCCAGATATCCAAAGCAGCTCCCAAATGGTCCATGTCCAGTCCTTGGCGGAAGCTGCGAACCCTCCCACCAGAGGCCCCAGCACCGGAGCAGCAATGGCAAAGCATGCCCAGATAGCAATCATATAGTCGCGGGTTCTGGGGTCCCACATATCCCCCATAGAGGCTCCCCCTGTTGCAAGGACGGGCGAGCCCATAAAGCCGGTTATGAATCGAAATGCTAGGAGCATGCCAATGTTCTTCGCGTAGATCACTCCAAACTGGAAGAACACAAACACTACTAGTGTTACAACATATATCGGACTTCGTCCCACAGCGGGGAGCTCTGATATCGGTGCCCATATCATGGGACCTGGTCGTCGTTAGTATTCGCTAATTTCGATCCGATGTATTTGAAAACAAGCAGCTCACCCAATCCATATCCGACGACAAATAGTGTCAGACCAAGAATTCCAACTTCACTACTCACACCAAACTGCTGAGCCACACCCGGTATTCCCGGTGTGTAGATAGCGGAACCAATATAGATGGCAAATGTAAGAAGGCAGATAAGTAGGCTAACTAGGACCTTTTTGCTGATGCTCCAATTTTGCGGATTCTACCACTATTAGCCTGGATGGTCGCCTTTTCCGGCCTGGAACTGCTCAAGCATTCTTGTATGTGTCGACACGTACCTCGCTATCATCCATCCCTTCCCAACCAATCACTTCAGGGGTTCCATCGTGTATCCCACGCCATGGACCTGCCAAAACACTTTTCAGAGGGGGCCTTTCCCGCCGACTGCACTGCGACATAACCGTGTACAAGGCATTCTGCTCGTAAAATCCTTCGGTACTAGTCTCCGTCATTGCTTCTTCATGGTAGCCATCTGGCGTTTGTAGGTATTTCCGCCATGTCAACCCATCCATTTCTTCCGGGTATGGAAGAGCCTGTAACCGCTCAAGAAACGAACTAATTTGCCGAACGCTGAATCGCGAATTGTCTCCATAGTAATGTGTGTGCTGGAGGACTCTTTGTTAAACCGAAGAATTCAACGAGTACAGTTTAAATGCAGTAATTTCAATGCCTGGGAGAGTTGTTCATCCATTACACTACAAACGTCATCTCATTTAAAATGTCTAATAACAATGAATGGTCACGTCATGTGGTTTAAATCTCGCTGCGGAGAGGTTTCCCTTTAAGGACGATGTCATATTTTTATGGTGTAAAGAGTTCTTCCAGTGGTCTTTACGTTCGCGACTGTCAGATCCTCGGTACGTAATACCGCTGACATCAGGACATCAAAGGGTCCATGAATCGTCCGTCGCTGGTCTCCATCTTAAGTTAAGGTTTAGTGGCGGGCGGTTGATCGTCTTTACGGTTTGTGGGGTTCGCCGATATCTTGCAAAGCGCCACACATCGCAGTCTGGGTACATGAAAGTTTCTTTTAAATGCCAGTGGTGTGACCGGTTTCCTCCGTCACGTCAAAATACAGGCATTATCCTTACTCCACCTCATTCATTAGATAATGTTGATGTGGAATTTTCAAGGCTTTCTTATTGTTACCTTCCAGATCCCGCGGTAGTCTTCTTCCGCCTTGTTTGTTGTCACCGTCGCTTATGTTAATATATTTATGGGGGCTATACGCCATATATCCAAGTAGAACACACATAACTGAATCCCCCAATGCAGGCCATGCGATATACAATGTTACATTCCATGATGTAACAAGAGACGGGATGGCAATAAAGCCAAGATCTTATTCTCGGCAAGATGGTCACACGCTGGTGGCTTGCGTCCGCAAGCTTCCCTGTTGTTGCGGTAATTTCCCTAAAATTCCCTGTTTAAAAGTAAATCTGACCGACGAGGCCCCAGGGAGTACTATGTGCAATGGCCATAATGTTCAATATTTGCGCTGTATCCCAAGGATGGCGAGAGATAATTGACGCTGACGGAAGCGTAAGCATTATAGCTCAGCCGGCATGGTACGACAGGCACTCCTTTCTCTCGCTTCTCATAGAGCTAATAATCAAAACCAGGGCCGTCGCACTTAAGGCTGTGTCTCTGGCATTCGCCGTTGTTGCTTACCTCGTACTCCTGTTTACAATGATATCCAAACATGATCCGGTAAAGGGATTTATGGTGACAGTACTGTGCTGGTGCTCCTCTGCTGCAACACTACTTACTGTCATCGGTGTTATAGCTGGGGAACATACAACAGTGAACTCTCAACAGATGCTTCGATATACGCAAAACTACTTCTATGGAACATTTGCTGCTGGCCTCTATATACTGATTGCTATGATGTTGGCAATCTACACATGCAGTGTGCGCTCGGTCCATCTGACCCACGACGAAAGACGGACAGTCGAATGTACGAGCATCATCCTGCGAGTGGCGGCGTTCTCTGTCTTTCTGCTTGCGGGGGCTGCTGTCTACGCGACTATCGAAGGTTGGACTTTTATGGATGCATTCTATTGGGCCGACTACACTCTTCTAACAATCGGCATCGGAAACATTGCCCCGAAGACTCATCTTGGACGCGGCTTGTTATTTCCTTATGCCTCTGCGGGCATCCTGAATACAGGTCTTGTTATCACCTCAATAACGTCATTCACCGAGAATATTCGAGAACTAAGCATCAGATTCAAGATTGAGGAAGTGCACAGCGGCATGCAAGGGTGCCGATCTATCCACGAGTACTCCGGCAACAGTCACAGTGACAGGGAGAAGCAAGCACGGGAAACGCCAGTTGAATCTCGGTATCCAAACAAGGCTGACCTTATGAAGTTGCAACGCATCAAGCGTGACTTCTATAGAAGGCATCGATGGACGACTTTGATCCTCTCCGGGATCGCACTGTTCTTCCTCTGGCTAGTCAGTGCTGCCGTCTTCCGTCGCTCGGAGAGAAGCCACAAGTGGACTTATTTTCAGGCCCTCTATTTCACATACACCTCTCTGACAACCATCGGCTACGGAGATCTATACCCCACCAGCAATTTGGGGAAAGCATTTTTCGTGTTCTGGTCCCTTCTGGCTGTCCCCGTGTTGACTAACCTCGTTGCTGCCATGGGGCAATTGGGATTTGAGAAGTTGACTTATTTGTTGCGCTATCTTTGGAGACTTAAAGCTTCAAGACTGGGCAGGATGAACCCTGATGCTCACAGCGAGGAAGCGAAAAATAAATCAGTCCCAGGCCCAGACCTGGTTATTGACAGCAACAGTCGTGCCCCAGATCTCACAAAAGCCGGACAACCATACAACAATGTACCGGGCAGTTCAGCATATAAGAAGAACGAGGGTGGTGCACGACTGTTCCAAGCTGCTCAGCGCTCCCTTTTGCTCGGCGTGGAAATTGGCAAGCTCATATCTACACTTCAAGGTTCTGCTACTACCCAGCTTGATCTGGAGAGTGAGTGGGACAGGATCCTTCCACTGCTCCATCCTGAAAGCGATGGGTGCGACTTGTTGGAAACCACTTCCCTTGCAACCCTCTACAGCCATAGAGGAACTGTGCTGGAGTTTCTGGACTCCGACAGACGGGCTACAGACATGAACAAAGAAATTCTGTGGATGCTAAAGTTCTTGACGGAAAGGGTGTGTTCGAATTTACAAGAGGCCTTGGAACAAAGTGAAAGGTCAGGCACACTGTCCTAAGTCAAGAATATAGGTTAGATTTGTCCTTACACCTAATGCACGCCCTATTTCAGTTAGCCAACATTATCTCCGACATTCGGGCTGCTTCTAGACACGATCATACCATGAAATTGAGCAAGGGTTTGCCTTGTGATAACGCCTATTAGTGTCCTCACTTCAAAAGCCAACTGGCACATTGGGAAAAGCAGCAATAGTCACCCTAGCTCGCCGGGCGATCGGCAACAGTCACACCCTTGGCTCCAGCCCTGCAATTGCATGGATCATAAAACCTCAACTGAACCCTTTATGTGATAACTATAGAATACCATATTGGGTGCTAGAGTATTTAAATATTACTATATAAGAATGGCGCGCAAATATATTCGAGTTCACTAGGACGGCTCAACAAAATAAACCTCCATTCCCTTGAGGCTAGTTTCCAATATTAGTATTCAATACTTCACGGTTCAAACAAATATAAGCTAATACTAAGCTAAATAAAAAGTCTACGTCTGGATCTTAAAAGGAAAAATCACGGAAGATTGGAGTTGTGAGAAGTGCTGTTAAAAGCTTGAGTACACAAGGGATAACCAACACACTTCCGGAGTTGGACCCCAGCTACACCCCTGTTATGTGGAGAGACACCGTGACGGTTTGTTGACTATTGTCACTGCTCATTATGTTCATGAGACACAAACAGACCGCCTAGCTGTTTAGTTGTGACACTTTGAAAACGATGACTAAGTGGCGTATTCTCAGGAACTTAAACGTTGAGCGTCTTTAACATCACGTTGTTGCCAAAAGCAAGTCTGGTCTAGAGCATCAGGGCAGTCAAACTCTTGCTGGGTTCTGGGAGTGCGACGACAAGTCAGCCACGTTGGATGAACCGTGGCTAACAGCGATTATCGGGTGATCCTGCGGGGCTTATCCGGGATCGTATTCATGGAGAGATATGCCCGGACTTCGGAGAACGGTATTGTGTTTTGCGTCCTCCGATGGCCAAAGCTTACGGAGCTCATTATGGGTCGTATGCCTGTCTCCGTCCCGCCTCGTGCCCTCAACCATGTGGCGTTGAGGATGATTGCTCGCTCATGAACATGGGTGATAATATATCAGGAGTCCTGCACCATGCATCTGGCACGAAGCTCATGAACCGCCTTCCTCGTCTGGTATACTTAGTAAATGTTGTCTGTCAAATTCGTCAGGAATGAGCTTTTAAGAGAGATATAATGCAAACATTACTCCTCCCAGACATTGCTTGCCACTCCGGAAGGCAGACTGTTGGCCATCGAAAAGGGATTCTGCTCAGCTTTGCACTAATTGAGCCCATCGTATTTTTGCAAGGGCACAGCATAGGTAGCAGTGCTTGCAAAGACAAGGCGGCTGTCGTCCGGGGTTCCCTACATATGAAAGTCACCGAACCGGTCAAAATCAAGCGGATCTCCGTCTACTTTCGAGGGCTGGTTAAATTAGAGCTATCGGAAGGTCTGTCGTTAATCCATCTTGTCCTAGGATTCAAGCTCGCTCCCTTTTCAATATGCTAATTTCCTGGCTCAGTGGAGCTTGTGGGGAATAGGGATCTGATCACGTCTGGTATCACCTACTTCGACCGCGGGCAGACAACACAATCGGGCAATGTCTATGGAGCAGATATATGTCACATACTGGACCGATCTGGCACAGATACAGAAAGAGGCCAACACAGCAGAAACACCGCTGAAACGTCTTGGCGAGACCGATCCCTTCCTCCTAAGTATAATATCGGTGGCTTACAGCAGCCTGGACTCCTGGGGGCCGTTACCAAGAGCGCTCTATTTCCCGCTGGTGATTATCTATATAGCTTTGAATTCCTCCTGCACAATTCCCTTCCGGAGACCATCAATACGGAACTGATATCCACCCGGTACTACCTGGAAGCTCAGATTGAACCGTCTGGACCATTTTCTTCAAAGATAGTTTGTCAAGTTGATGTGCCGGTCATTCGACTGCCAGGAGAAAACTCACTGGAGCTGATTGAGCCGATTGTCTTCTCCCGGAAATGGCGTGAACAGCTCGCCTACGATGTTTGCATTTTCGGGAAGTGTTTTCCTCTTGGCTCAAAGATACCAATGAGGGTGAAATTAACTCCCCTGGCCAACCTACAATGTCACTGGATCAGGGTATACGTGTCTCAGCACGTACAGCATCATACAAAGGGCCCAACACGTCGCTTTCTGCAGCTGCCCGCGAAAAAGGTGCTTCTGTTCGAAAAGCAGCCTGGCCTTGCAAGTTACAGCTCCTACCCAGGCAGCACCATGCGAATTATGACAGACGAGGGCACAATAAGACCCCCCGGCATCCAAAGCATGAATCTGCTAGGAGAAAAATTGGAGACCTCTGAGATCAACTTAGAGGTACAATTACCTCGATGCCCAGAAATGAGAATCAAAGGGAAAAGACAATGGCTTCACTTCAGTACCAAGGGTGGTAGTCCTGAGGTTAATCATTGGATCCAGGTAAGAACAGTGACACACACAGTATAATGCGATGACAAGGACACTTTATATTCTTGACCCTGGATGCTAACTTACACGCAGATTGTTCTGTTTCTTTCGATAAACGACCAAAACGGTATGGATCCAAACAAGCCTCGGCCTGTAGAGTTGACCATTGAGTCGCCTTTCACTATTCTGTCCTGCAAGGCTACCCCGGCAAATATCTATGTTCCGCCATATGCGCTGGAAAGTGATAGAGGAGTGATTCCGTCTCACGAAGGGCAATGTGGGTGTGGTGACAGTCCCCGGTCAATATCGCTAGCCTCAAGGCACGAAGCAGAAGCAACCGAAACCGAAGCGAGGGACAATTTCACGTCCATTAAGGGACAACTCCCTGGAGATATTACGCGGCCACTCAGCTTCGACAGTATATCCAGTGACATTAAGCAACCCGCTCGAGCCCATTTACCTGGTTGGGGCCTTCCTTCAGATGAACTTCACCGGCAACCTGATCCGTATAGGAGCAGGCAATGGTATGGCGCATAGCCTTTCTCACATCCTCGGCTTGCCGATACTTGATTATCATTTCTAATGCATGATCTCCCTTGTTCAAGTAGGCCGTGTTTCACCCTTCTTTAGGAGTAATCCTTTCTTTGCTTTGCTGTGGCAAGACCCTGCTTGTTCTTATGAAACCGTCTTTCCTGGATAGATAGTGAATATACCATTGTTAGATCATACGGTCGCCGCCAGTACTATCCGCCGAATCTACATCGTCCCATCTCCGAGGTCCATTCAAGGGTATGTGAAATTTCAGTGCATGCTAAGTATTTATTATTAGGTTGTCCGTGGAGGTGGCTGAATTAGCCTAGCCATCATCAGAATTTTTCAACTGGTTTCCAGGCATTCTGAGACAGATACTATTTGAAAGTATATTGACGAGCATCACACCACCTCCTAACATGGTGGGGTGATATGTCAGACAGTTGTGGGAGCCCGTTAACATGGGCGTAAACCGCACTCTTTCTGTGGTCCGCAGTCATGATGGGCCATGGATGGCGTCTCGTTGGAGTAGCGGTGACTTGAACCGAACTGGATATCTTACTAGGGAACAAATAACAGGCTAGCTATCCAGTCACAGAGCGAGCCTAAGCAATCTTAACCAAACTAGCAGAAGTCTAAAATACCATATCTATGGACAGGTTTAGAAGGGGCGCCGTTGGGCTCGGTCAGGGGAGTCCAGGTGATTTGCGGACTCGGATGACATCATGAGTCTCATCCAACGTTACTATTTTACTTGAGGAGAAATCCTGAAGGCCTTCAGATCTTGCGAACGAGGATAACTATGTCGAATTGATGGTGCATCTGACGATGAAAACCTTCAAGCCCCGATGCAGTCAGCCCTGAATCCGCAAACTGTGCTGCGCGCATCCTGCGAACCGTGCAGGAAGGCAAAGGTATGTAGGAAGTTGGACTTATTACTCTTCGTACTGACTGTGGTATTCTATCTTAGGTGCGATGCAAGCGAGAAGGCGAGAGTTGTTCGCGGTGCAAGCAGCGAGCGCAGAAATGCGAGGTTTTGCCCTCCTTCCGGAAGCGAATCATCAAGGGACAACCCAAACCACATCGGTGAGCGCAAGAAACTTGTTCGTTCGAATTATTGGACTGATGCCCTATGATTCACATAGCGATACCATCGATGAGATGAAGAACCGCCTTGAGAGGATGGAATCGCTGTTGCTCGCAGGAACGCGCTCATCAGTGGATGACAACCCTGCCGGCTCCTCGGTACGCGCGAATCAGGACGATGCATCGTACTGTTTGATGGATCGGATTGGCTTCTCCAGTTTTATTGGTGCGACTATACTCCTTCTCGATCCCTTCGCCAGGAGAAAATTCAGTGTCTGTCAGGTTCCGCGTCCGGATTCGCTCTCCTATCGCCGCGTGGTCTGCGGTGGGTTTCCAGCATCACACACTCGACCGAATTGTTGGACTTTGTTTTCAACAGAGCGCGGACATACATGTTGGGCTGGTCAGAGGAGATGATGAGCGCATGGCAACTTCTCAGGCCAGATGATCAGACGCCACTCCCACCAAGAGGGTCTGCCCTCCTTGCGGTTAACTGTTAGACATCCCCTGTCGCCCCTTGCGCCACTGATCATTGGCAAGCTAACACTTGTGTAGACTTTTTTGCCTACATAAACTCTACCTTTCCACTCTTTCATCAGGGGAGGTTTATGGAACTCTTCAACGCCCAGTACTCAGATGATCCTCCAACGAGCGTGGCCTGGTATGCCTCGCTTAATGCCGTACTTGGTATTGGAGCACTCGTCTTAGAAGATGAGATAGGCGGGCCGTCTACAGTCCTACATCCCAGGCAGGGTACCGAAGGTGGGGGCCATGTATTGAGCTGTCTGAGGAATTGCTATTCTGTCTTCACCCAGCTCTCATATAGCTCTAGAGAAGTTATGGGCGTCCAAGCCCTAATTGGAATGGTCTGTGGGCTCTGTGAAATCCATTGATGACTGCAGCTGATACACTTCCGTGGTATAGGCTATGATTCTGGAAACTTTGCTGGACGTGGAGGCTGCTTACATGGCCTTTGGATCGGCTGCGCGGCTTGCACTCGGGTTAGAATTGAATCGCGACTGCAATGCAGAATTCTCCGCAGGCGAGGTTGAGGAACGGCGCAACGTCTTCTGGGTTTCGTACGTTCTAGATCGGGGTCTGAGCTTTCGGCTCGGACGTCCACCAACAATCTCTGACGGAGACATCCAAGTCAGCGAGCCAGCATCTGGCAAATTCGCACACTTAGTGAGGTTGGTCAGGATTGAGAGCGAGATCTATACCAGACTGTACTCCGTCCGCGCCCGGGATCCAGATCAGCGTTCAGATAGGCTTTTAGCCGAAGATGAGCTGCATCAGAAGCTTCTCGCCTGGCAATATTCCCTCCCTGACGGAGAGCTGAGGCCTGGGCAGGTCCTCTATTGCCCGAATCCAGAGCAACTTCCGTCCACCATTTCACTTCACGCTGAGTACTATAATTGCCTGTTAATGCTCTGGCGCTTGGACATTGGTACAGAAACATTTTCCTCCTCAGAAGACCCTCGCTGGTCTTCCAAGCGCATCGCATGTCTCGCCGCCGCGACGGATACAATCAAACTACTTGACAGTTTCAGGGAGGGTGGTGACTTGTTTCGAAATAACTTGGCGCGGTATGTCCTCCTTCACGCCTACGGCGGCTCCCGTTGGCCTGGATTTAGTAGCGCTGACCTCCAGAAAGCCGCCTATCGTATTATCCCCTCTCTGCCTTTCTGAGGCTCTTCATCAATATCCTTCTGAATCCACATGATCCGAGCGCCTTGACCGACTTAGACTTGCTCCGCGTCGTTCTAAACACAATGTCCGCGCCTCTGCAGACAAGCAGCTCCCCGTTTGCTTTGCTGCTGTTTGAATATTTCAGAAACTTACGACAACGGCCGGGGAGTTTCTTATCCGCACTCTATCCGGTGGTACGAGCGGAACAGCCCCAGGACGCGATTTTACAGTCCCCGAAGTTACGGACTATGAAGTCCAGTCCGCCATAGACTCTCCATTCGACATCTCCGGACACAATCAAAGATTAGGTGGCTGGTGTCCGCAGCTCCCTCCACCATTCTCGGACTATGCAGCGCTGTCTTATGATGACCCTGCTGCAACCCAAGAACAGGGATCAATGGCAAAAGTGAACCAGGCTCTTTCCCATTCCGGCATAGGCGCATCAGAGCCTTTCTTCGCTGGGTACGAGAGCATCTCCAGCGAGGTACAGGGTGTTGATTCGGGTCTTTCGTCCCCGTCGCTCCATCGTGGCTGGCAAAATCCTACAACGCTGCCGGATCGCTCTAGCAGCCTCGGTCCTCCGTCGTGAATCAAACAGAACAATCATCTCGCCGCGGCTCAATAATGGATCATAATTGCCAGTTCATCGCCCTGTTTCTGGACCTTGGCAAACAGGCCGTTTTAGAGGTTCAGAGGTAGATGACGACAACCATTTATCTTGATTTCAAACCTTTCCCTTCTGTCGTATATCATACCGCTCAGTCAAAAAGGTGTCTACGCAATCATCTGTAGTTAAAAGAGATGGTCGCAGTAGGGCCAACACAGCAGGGAGACAACACCTTCAGATACCCGGTTCGTAGTTCTTATAATACCCCTGCGCTGACTGTCCAGGTCTGCTGATCTATCAGCCTGCCGTAGTCGTTCTATGTATGGCGCTTACGGTGGTGACAATGTCAAACCCGTTCCTTCACTATTACCATGGCCCTATGTACCTTTCAATGACCTACGACTGGACCTGTCGAAATACCACTTCTGCTCAAGATTTTCTCATACATCAGTCACAGCCGCTTTCAATCGGCTAGTGTGCAGGACCTAAGACAATGATTACCTCGATCCAGGATCCAGGAGGAAGATTTCTATTAAAGTGTTAGACAAGTAAAGCTGAAGGAGCGGCACTGCTAATCCTGTCCGAGGTTCAGGAGAGATGAATCATTCCGAAATTCGCATGCCGGTGTTTCTCCGGAAAGTGATAAGCGATGCAACCCTTTTATATTCAGCCGGGAAATTCCAACGGCGCATTGTACCAATATAACGAGACCATGTAACTATAGGCATTGCGGGCCGGAGTCCGAATCCATCAGGAATACCGTAAGTTTTCGGTTCTGCAGGTCCGCCGTATGCATCTGAAGACCATGCCTGGTGATCAAAGTACACCATATGTATCTAGCAGTTCTCGGAGTATAAAATTCGGATTCAATAAGATTTCTCAAATTTCTGCTGCTTTTGAGGAAATGTGGATGCACCTCCAGGGGTGGTGCTGCAGGTGCCCCATCTCACTGCGAAATTATCATATTTCTTTCTGCAATATCGTCACGCTTCAGGGATAATATATCTGTCCGCAATTCCCCGCAATTCCCCGCATCGGCAAATTGGTATACTCCTGATTCTGGGGTATATTCTTCCATTAATGTGTTTCTTCCTCCAATCCCACCTGCATTGCATCCTGCATGCGGCGCCACCCCACAACATGGCTTATCATCACCGTGCAGATGACCATAGATAGCCCTGTAATCTCACCGGAAATCTACCGAGCAGAATTAAGGCACAGGCTTTCCGGTATTTACGTGGTTTGTGTGGACATTTGCCGGACTCCACACGACTCCGCATATCCGTTATTCTGCAACTAAAGTATGGGGTGCATCACGGGGTCGACATGCATCGGAAGGGCATCCGTGATGAATTCGTCACTACTCAATCTAAGCAATGGTCCTGTTCCTGAAGGTTAACGGTTGCTCGGCCCCCTGCGCCGAGAGTCCCCTCTATCCCACTTGCAGGACCATCACATGGATCATTATCGATCTGGCTGGAAGCATATGCAGAGAACTCAAAGCGCATCACCCAAATTGAGTACGCGCAGACCGTGACGAATCTTCTCAGAGCCCTCGGAAGTGGAGCTGAGCGCGAATCACCATGCCAATGCAGACGTTCCATCGCCAGACACCAGTGCATCCTGACCTGGAGACCGTATATAGCTTTAGAATCAGTCTAGATGAGCAGCGGAGACAGTTCCGTGTAGATGAGACTACTTAACTCCCATAACCGCTCTTCTTTGTCCAGTCCAGTTCTCAAGGCTTGTCAGCATCCAATGCCAAGATGATGCATACCCTGAACGTGGTCTTGCTGGCTGCAGGCCTGTTGTTTGACGCAGCCCATGGAGCCGCATCACAAGCTTACACCTGGAACAATGTGGTCACAGGAGGCAAGTGTACTGAATACTGCCTGCCTGTCCCTCTCGCTGACAGCAATATTCAGGAGGCGGAGGCTTCGTTCCAGGAATCGTTTTCAATCCATCAGCCAAGGGAGTAGCGTACGCCCGTACTGATATTGGAGGCGCGTACCGTCTGAACTCGGACGACACATGGACACCTCTACAGGATTCTGTGGGCAACAGTAACTGGTATGTAATTTGAATCTATGAGCGAAATCACCTAACAATTCAGGCATGACTGGGGTGTTGATGCTCTTGCTACTGATCCCATCGATACCAATCGCTTATACCTGGCGGTGGGGATGTACACGAACGAATGGGATCCTAACGTTGGCTCAATCATGCGCTCAACCGATAAGGGTAATACTTGGTCGGAAACCAAGCTACCGTTCAAAGTTGGAGGAAATATGCCTGGGCGTGGTATGGGCGAGGTGAGTAACAATACCTTCACCCTGCATTGCGTGTTTCTCGGCTAAGTCCATGTAGCGTCTTGCTGTAGACCCTAACATGAACAGTATTCTATACTTTGGCGCGAGAAGTGGTCATGGCCTCTGGAAGAGTACTGACTACGGAGCGACCTGGTCCAATGTTACTTCTTTTAGTTGGACTGGTAAGACATAGCGAACGATGCCATGTGAGCGAAAAGCTGACCAGAATAGGCACATATTTCCAGGATGCCAGCTCCACATATACGTCTGATCCCGTTGGAATTGCTTGGGTAACCTTTGATTCCACGTCTGGTTCAAAGGGCTCTCCCACTCCACGCATCTTCGTTGGTAGGTTTCCAGGGTAAAAAGTTTCGAACTATGGTCTAATTCTTTCTAGGGGTCGCGGACACCGGTAAATCAGTGTTTGTGTCTGAAGATGCCGGATCTACATGTACGTTCTTTTCATCTATCGAATCCGATCCTCCATTAACTGAAAGCTAGGGTCCTGGGTTACCGGAGAGCCACAGTACGGCTTTCTACCTCATAAAGGAGTGCTGTCTCCAGCTGAGAAGTCTCTTTACATCTCCTATTCCAACGGAGCTGGTCCGTACGACGGCACAAATGGAACGGTACACAAGTATAACATCACCAGCAAAGTGTGGACTGACATCAGTCCTACACCCATGGCAAGCACATACTATGGCTATGGCGGTTTGTCTGTTGACCTGCAAGTCCCTGGAACCTTGATGGTAGCCGCATTGAATTGCTGGTGGCCAGACGAGCTGATCTTCAGGAGTGTGGATTCCGGGGCCACGTGGTCCCCCATCTGGGCGTGGAACGGATATCCGAACCTGAACTACTACTATAGCTACGATATATCAAATGCCCCTTGGCTGCAGGATGACACCTCAACAGCTCAATTCCCCGTCCGCGTCGGCTGGATGGTCGAGGCTCTGGCAATTGACCCATTCGATTCTAACCACTGGTTGTACGGAACCGGCGCGACAATTTATGGTGGCCATGACCTCAAGCAATGGGACACAGTGCATAATGTCACCTTGAAATCTCTCGCCGTCGGCATCGAAGAGATGGCTGTCCTTGGACTCATTTCTCCTCCAGGCGGACCACCACTGCTGTCTGCTGTTGGCGACGTTGGAGGATTCTACCATTCAGATCTCGGCAAGGCACCGGCCCAATCATTCCATAACCCAACATACGGCACTACCAACGGCATTGATTACGCCGGTAACAAACCATCCAACCTGGTTCGCTCGGGAGCCAGCGACACGCTTCCTACCGTTGCGATGTCTACGGACTTTGGCAAGACGTGGTCAGCAAACTACGCCGCCTCTTCCACCACACCTACCGGGCAGGTTGCTCTCTCCGCAGACGCTGATACCGTGCTTCTCATGAACTCCAATGGGGCGATGGTGTCGAAGTACAGCAGCACATTCAGCGCCGTCTCGTCTCTACCCTCCGGTGCGGCCATTGCGTCTGACAAGTCCGACAATACCGTGTTCTACGGCGGATCGGCTGGCTCTTTCTACGTTTCCACTAACAGTGCCACCTCGTTCACCAAGACTACAACCCTTGGCTCCAGCACCGCCGTCAATGCCATCCGCGCCCACCCCTCTATTGCCGGTGATGTCTGGGCTACTACCGATACGGGGCTCTGGCACTCCACAGACTACGGTAAGACCTTTACCAAGATCGGCGGTGGATGCACAGCAGGTTGGAGCTTTGGTCTTGGTAAGGCTTCATCGACTGGTTCCTACGCCGTCATCTACGGCTTCTTCACCGTCGACGGGACAACAGCACTCTTCAAGACCGAGGACATGGGCACGAACTGGCAGATGATTTCCGATTCTGGACATGGCTTCGGCGCTGCGTCTGCTAATGTGGTCAATGGCGACATGTCAATCTACGGACGTGTATTTGTGGGCACGAATGGAAGGGGTATTTTCTACGGTCAGCCGAGTGGGAGTCTCCCGTCTTCGACAGCTACGGCGACTACGACCAAGACGACCTCGACGAGCACAAAGACGTCTGGTACCACAACTTCTTCGACAACGCTGACCACGACCACGAAGACATCCACTACAACCACCAGTACGTCCAAGACTACGACGTCGCCAACCTCTACAGGCACTAGTACACCGTACGGACAGTGTGGTGGTACAGGGTACACCGGGCCAACTGTCTGCCCGAGTGGATGGACGTGCACTTACCAGAACGCGTATTACTCTCAGTGTAAGTCTTGGACTAGCCCTTAAGATGTGGACACCTATCTATAAGTTATATACTGACTTTGGTACAGGTCTACAATAGGTGAAGCTCAGAGGCGGTTAATTAAAGGACAACTGCGCTACTTATCTAGTCATCATGCCTAGCTAAATTGTTAAGAAGTTCCTGTCAGGGATATAAGAGACGCTCTAAAGGGAACCTTGGCTTTCTCTATAGCTGGCAACTTCATCTCTGATAACCTGATCTGTGTGAAGCAGATGGCTGAAGCAGTCAAATTAGTCCGATGACGACTAAGACGTAGGGGACATATTCCTGAAAATAACTGACAGGCGCCATAGCAATCACCACCACAGAGCGGTAAAGATTATACAATGGGATTGTAGGCTTCATGGTATTTTTATTGAGTTTTGACACCTTGGATCTGTATGGATGTGGTGTGGTTTGGCACTTCTTAACCGCCGTGTTGTTTCAAGTTAAGAGTCGGCGTGTTTTCCAGTACGATATCTCCGATAATTCGGCACCCTCACGACCTCTCTGATTTGTCTGCTGCTGTTCCTCAGGCAAATAGTTGTCCAACTTGCATGTTATCTTATTTTTAGATATGATTGTTACGGACGACGATGCAGCCAGGCAGAGCGGCCAGATCGGCGCTTAGTGCAACAGACGACCATGGAGGCCCAATCTCTCCCAGAGAGAAGCCAACATGATACGAAGGATAATATATACTTCTTCAGCGGGTGTTTGCGTAATCGGACGGAAATTTAGTACTTGGATTTGATTTTTCGAACACTTAAAAAAGCCATGGTACCCGGTGAAAATGATCTGGTATCTGCTGTGCTCAGCATTGCTTTTCAGATTTACCTCACCTGCAGTCTTATCAATTCGTTTTCCCTCAGGGCAGTCACTACCAGCCAATGTCCTGAATCCACAAATGATTTCAACGTCGCTATTATATGTGCTTCCCGGCAAGAGCTCACGGCGGTCAAGTCTCTGTTCGACGAAGACTACGGTATTGTCGGTGATATTTCGGGCATCCACCCCTCGGACACAAATTCCTACATAGCTGGGCGAATCGGCAAGCACAGAGTGATTCTTACGCAGATCTCCAAATACGGCAAGGTATTCGCAGCGAAGACATCCTTCTGGCTCTCCATCAGTTTTCCGCAAATCCGCATTTGCCTTGTTGTTAGCACTGGCGCTGGAATCCCGTGCACAAAGGATGGACAGGAGATACGTCTCGGCGATGTCCTAATTAGCGAGGGGATAATAGAATACGACTTGGGCAAACTTCTACCAGGCGGCGTCTTCCTGCGCAAAACAGGGCCCATGTACGATTTCCCTCCGCCTACAGGGCACATCGCCAGGCTCCTGAATATACTTCGTCGGCGGCAGGCTATGGATACGATGAGAGAACGGATGTTCGAGCATCTGGACTATCTTCAAGCTACTGTCGGCGACCTTGAAGCGACCAATTATCCTAGCGCAGAGGAGAATAAACTTTTTCCTCAGCGGTCTTTACCCGGGTATTCGGGGTCGGATACTTATATCGTCAATTCGGAAACCAGAAACAAAAACGGTTTGCTTGTCGCTAAGTGCCCCTCCCTAGATGCGGAGCCTCGCGTAGGAGCATGGTCATGGTCAAATATACCTGCGATCGAATATTTCAAACCAAACGTCCATTTTGGATGGCTTGCATCTGGGGACAAGATCACGAGGTCCGCCGAGATGCGTGATCAGACAGCTGCTGAAGAAGGAGTCATTGGATTTGAATGGGCCGGGGTCGGGGTATGGAGGGAGTTTCCCACAGTGGTGATCACAGGAGTCGGCAATTACGGCGATGGTTATGGGACGGATCCATGGCCTGCTTATGCTTCCGCGAGTGCAGCATCATGCGCGAAGGCGATATTGGAGGCGTATAACAACTTCTGAGCTTTCCTGCCCCCTGCGGGTAGAACCGACTATTTGATTAATCTTGGCGTTATGAGCTCTAATTCGGTGCTTGTTTCCGGCAGTGGAGGGCGATCGCTATTACAGATCAGCGATTCATACTTTTGCTGGATTCCCCGAGTATTTTGCAGGTGGATTGCAGTAGAGTATTCCGTCCCATGGACCCTTCTGGGAATGATATTCCTAGCATGATGCGTTTAAGCAGTTATCTAAATGCACATAGAAATATATACTGTTGCCATCTCTTTGGTAGTATTCTACTACGTACAGGCGAGCCTTTTAATTCTATCCCTGGCGCAGGATTCCTGTTTAAGCTTGACTTTAAGTTGTTTCTGGTTCAATTTCGCCCGAGATCACGAGGATGGATGTACTATTCGTAACTCAAAAGTAAGAGGAATATATTATTTGCTTCCATGACCCATGACTGGACAGCCTGCAGCCGCATCCACTGCAGCCTTGTTATCACCCTCGACCTTCTCCTCGCGCGCAATCTGGCGGAACATGTCCATAGGGTCAAACCAAACGTCAATCTTTTCCAGCTGCAGCGAACTGTTCACCTTGGCAATGACAATGCCTTGAATATCAATCAGACCACCATGTGCTTTGACAGTGACCTTTTCTCCTCGACTAGCGCAGGATTAGTATCCACCTTAATTTATCCAGGAATGCAGATTCATACTTGTTATACCCAATATAATCATTCTTCATGTACCCCCAATGCCTCCACTTGAAGATCACAACTGGAGGCCCACTATACACCTCCAAGACCTCCCAAGCAAACGTCGGCATCATCCGCTTGAACGCCTTGTGGCTTGTCGAGAAATCATTATGCTCGGGATCGTAGTACGAGCTGGATGTAAGGAGGGCGTTGTAAGTGCCCACTCGGAGCATATGATCGCCTGTCTGGGGAGGTCCGCCGTTTAGCGAGAAGGTATATTTGCTGTGGTCGATTGTGCGCCAGTCGTCGAGAGAGGTCTTGAAGGATGCTTCGATCTCCCAGTTTTTGACGAGGTTCGAGACGAGGTCGGGGAGGCTGCCTGCCTCGTGGGTCATTTGTTTCGCTGGAGCGGTATGATTAGTCTTCCATAAGCATCCATGGATTGAGTGTTGGGGTGCATACTCTCTTCGTAGAATACCCTTGTTTTTGAGTAATCTGGGGGTGCGCCATGTCTCCAGGCGGCGTCTTTGTCATTCAAGACGGCGTTGGGGTCGAGGACATAATCTGGAAGAGCGTCTGCGTCACCCATTTTGATGATTTGAGTAGTATCTATCTCTGCGGATAAAAAGAATTCTGGAGAAATTGAAAATCTCGCAGAGAGGCACAGGGGGGTTAATAATACCCCCGCCCCTCGTCTGACATGCCTGCCGGCCTTGGGTGTCGCATGGAGACGGCATAAACCAGACGTAACAGAATCGACAGGGATTAGAAGGACAGATTTCTCGGTATAGGATAAACCCTGTCGACCGTTGGCTAATCCCAGTCGCTTCAAATTAAGTATGTCTGGGCGCCGGCCGAGACTGTTCCCCATGCCATGACCTAATTGGACAATAGCTCTGGCGTCCAATGAAGTCGTCCGTGTTTCATTATCAAGAGAATCGTTTGTTGTACAAAGTAAATGAATATAGATTAATAATGACTGCTAGCATGTGTCTAGCATGCGTCTGGCCCGCGCCAGACAGGGTCAGCCTCGGCTATGTTCCATCATCAATATGACCCCCTCATCTACCACAGCGAAAATGTGCTATTCGACAAATGTCTCTTAGTTGTCAATACCATCGTTTTATATGTTTTGAATATATAAAAGGTAGTTTCAAACTCAGTCAAAATGAGCTTCCCTGGTTCTGGATGGCAGCCATAGACGGGTGTACGAGACTTTAACAGTTTCGAGTTCGCTGATGCTAGTAAAGATAGCTAGACCGCAAGCAGAGTTATCTGAGGCATGATTGGCTGCTATTTTCCGAAATCTGGACTATTTTCTTAGGAAGTAAGATCTTGTGGGGCACGCAATATATCGCTCAGTGGTGATTTGCTAATGCAATCTATCCGTTTCCTCGACTTTGAAGCAAAGATTGGCGAACCGAGCAGCAATCCAACTCGACGATATCAGATTGCGAAGGAGTCTGCCTGTGAGGCAAAAACTTCTAAAGCGAAATGTATAAGGCATATCCAATGACGGAAACGCGGATTGTTAAGAATCAATTTTGAGCATGGCTATGCGTTTAGCCGACTTTTGCGAGTCGTTTTGTGGGCTTGGCTTACAGCCTAGCAGGGGTTCCTTAGGCCATGAGACAGAAACAAACAGCATTATTGGTCCCCGATGGCATGCACGTTCGTTTTTAATCTGTTGTTAAGTGCGAGGAAAGGCAGTCTCTTGGCAGAAAATTGTGCTCCAGGTGGCCAGGAAAAGCTACCTTAGACATGGAGGAACATTAAAGAACCAACACAGCACAGCCATGGAAATAGACACAGCTACCACAGAGGAGTGAAGAGCATGATTCTATGGAGATTCTCTACAGTCTTGCTTGTATTCTCTTTGGTTGAAGAAGTAACCTCAACACAAGACACCTGACTCCCAACAGTCATTCTCTCCGACAAAATATATATCCGCGTGCCTGTCACACATCAACGCTGATACTAGCAAAGGTAGAGCAAGACGCCCACCGTCAGTTAAAGTTGAGTGTAAAATCATTCTGTATTGCCTTGAAGTCATTTATATTTTCTAAACATGTAGGGATATAACCATCTGCATCCTCGGAGTAGTGATTGAGAGGATCCAGAGCGCGGAGTGATCTTTGCGGATCCTGATCAGGGCTGATCTGCGAACCGATCACTTGGATTCGCGATCTTTGAAATTCTGGGGCCATCCGACTGGATAGAAAATAAATATCAACATGCCCCCCAGGATTCTATAAACTACGCGCCGAATATGAGAAAACTACAGAGCACATCGAAAAGCGGCCAAGGAGATTTGATACCACGTCCACTCCCTCATTAACATTTTAGAATTTCCGCCAGGAATATTTTCCGAATTGAATTCGGGGTTTTCTCGCTTCACAGATTAATCGAAAGGAAAACTAGTGCAGGATATGCCCACTCGACGCTTCTCAAAATCGCCGAGTCTACTCCGTAAAGCTTGACATTTGGATCAAACCACGGCCGAAAGTCGATGCCTCAGCTGGACGAAGAGGGCGAATGGTTTTCGGATTCCTCCATTCTAGGGCAGATAACAACAAAGGCTACACTAGCCGACAGCAATAATAAAAGAATACGCGGCTTTGACAGATCCTAATGACTACCCTGACTCGATTCCCCGCCTGCGGTAACACCGATGATTGGCTGGAAAACCTCAACTCCGTGATCCTCGGGAAAACTGCTGCTTCTAGACTAGTGCTCGGCTAAGCTCACCTTGTCACTTCATCAATTCAGAAGGAGCTCATTGTGATTGACGGAAAATATCTATCTGTTCATCATCAACATACCAATCAAGCTGTCTGTTGTTCATCCAGAATGGTTTGAACACTCAAATCTCTGCGCTACGTGGTTCGGCAGCTTCCGGTATTGACTGCTTCTGAAGGCTTGATGTAGAATCACTACGTTTCTGGCTCTCCGATTGAGCTGGAAGTACATCGAGCCACTGGAAAAATGCCGTGCTGGGACTATTTCCATGAGCAGGGCGATGTTCTAGATCCTGCCCGACTATGGAGTACTTGATGGCGATATCGTGAACTAAGTTCAACCCAATGACGACTTTTCGACAACTCCCATACTGCAGGTCTAACGCGTCGCCTATGGTTTCCCGATCTATGATGGACGAAGCAGGCGTCGATAATTCCAAGGGTCGGTGAATTTCTGTATCCTCGGCCCCGCAGGGCTTGCCCTACTCCGTACCTATCAATAGGTTGATAACAGAGATGGCAATGATGAGAGGCGTAAACTCTGTTTGCGCTGGGACATATAGGAGTAACACATCCTTCTCAGCTCACCACAGCCGTCTCAGGGACAGAATATTTCCCACCTGGACCAGGGCTGAGAATTCGGCCTGTTCAGCTCTGTCAAAATGCGTTTCTGGCACGTCTGGGGCCTGACTGGCTTAGCCAGCCTAGCAGTTGCCCAAACTGTGACTGTTGGCTCGACCGTAGCCTCGACATCTGCTGCAGTCACTGCCGCCGCTTCTTCGACTGCATCAACTACAACCCTGTCATCTCCGAGTAGGTGGACTTTTTGGCTTTTAAGGGACATCGGACTGAATATCATTTCCATCTAGCCTCGTCTTCAGTGGTTGTCGTTGCTACCGACAGCTCCGGGCAGTTCACTGCGATCGGCGATGCCATCGCGTATGCTCAAAAACAAGGGATTCCTACTGTGACCGTGAAAGTAGGAACATATACACAAGCTGTCACCGTCTCTGCCACACCCTCGGTCACCATCGTTGGCGAGACCGCCAATGAAGATGACTATGCGCAAAACCAAGTCACTATCTCTGCCGCCAGCCCTCTCGTCATCTCTGTCAATGTCCTCGGCATCACATTCAGCAACATCAACTTTGTCAACACCGCGACGGGTAGCTATGGGGCGGCCACCATCCGAGGATCAAAGAACGCATTCTATCAGTGCCAGTTTGTGTCTGCAGGAAGTTTAGGTATCACCACCAATCTCGGACTAGGTATTATCGCCAACAGCTATATCGAGGCCCTGGACAAGGTAATCTACAGCTATCCCAGTCTGTACATCTACAACACCACGATCGTGCCTGTTGGGTCCAGCGCCCTTCTTCTTTACAACAAGGGCTACACATCTGGAACCACCTTGTACAACTCAACCGTCGTTTTTGATTCTTGCTCTGTCCAGCAAAAGTCTGGCACAAGCAACAAGAACGTCTACCTGGCAGCGGCAAACAATGGCGGAGGATCTGTCGTCGTCTTCCGGAACACGTACCTTGCGGGTCTGATTGCTGCTACGGGTGTGCATGTCGACGCGGCCACTCAGAACACCCTCAATTTCTATGGGGAATACGGCACGAACGGAGCGGGGTCTTACTCCAGCAATCAGGCCTCGCGCTCGCAATACATGTCTCTGATGAGTGCGTCGGACCTGACCCGCTTTTCCATAGACCAGGTATTTGCCGCTGTATATCCGCAATTTGCGTCTTCGTCTACCGACTGGGTAGACTCGGATGTGCTGGAAGACATTGTAAACTCGGACGTGATTCAGAGTTCATCGTCAGCGTTGCCCACATCAACAGCGTTGGCCACATCGTCTGCGGCCTTGACAACTTCCGCCAGTGCTTCTGCGACGTCTGCCGCAGCCACGCCATCCTCCACCCTTGTTGTCTCTCAGAATCCCACTGCTGGCCAGTATGCCAATGTCAGTCAGGCCATCGCAGCTCTGCCTAATGATGGCCAGTCATACACAATCTACATCAAGGCAGGAACCTATACCGAACAGATCTCTGTCACCCGTGCAGGCAAGGTAACCCTTCGTGGTGAAACCTCCTTTGAGAATGATTACACCCAAAACCTGGTTACTATCCAGTTCTCTTATGGTGTCCTGACCAGTGCTGGTCAGAATGAAAACACCCCGGTTATCTATGCAAAGAAGACGGACGGCTCTGGTCTCGCGCTGTACAACATCAATTTTGTTAACACGTATCCGCAGACCAAAAACACGGCTGCCCTGGCTGCAGACTTTTATGGTTCGAACATGGCAGCATACGGTTGTTCCTTCGTCGGTTACCAAGATACCCTGTTGGCGAACAAAGGCACGCAAGTTTTCTCGAACTGCTACATCGAAGGATCGGTCGATTTCATCTGGGGTTTCTCGACTGCCTATTTCCACCAGTGCTACATTGCATCGAATACCGCAGGCGCGTACATCGCCGCCCAGAGTAGATCATCTTCCACTGCCGCTGGGGGATACGTCTTTGACAGTTGCTATGTGACCTATACCAACACCTACGGTACCACTTTTGGTCAAACGTACCTCGGCAGACCTTACTCCCAGTACAGTATTGCCGTTTACATGAACTCCTACCTGGACAAGCACATCAACAGCGCTGGATGGAGCATTTGGTCTACTAGCGCACCCCAAACTGACCACGTCACCTTTGGAGAGTACAACAACTCGGGTCCTGGAGCATGGTCGTCCAGCCGTGCCTCATTTGCGACCAATCTCACCGCAGATGCTGCCAGCGCGTACACACTCTCGTCCTGGATTGGGGATACAACCTGGTTGGACACGACAGCGTATAACTATGTTCCTTCCTATAGCCTTACTGGACCATCTACCAGCACAAACACGACCTCTACGACTCCCACCTCTACTGCTACCCCCTCCTCCACCGCAACTGCAACGTGGGGCCATCCAACCAGCGGAACCACACCCCCAGCAGGCGCGGTCATTGTCTCTCAAGGTGGCTCTGTCAACAGATCCTACAGTAATTTGACGGCTGCATTGGCTGCTTTGCCCAATGATGCTTCGACCCAGATCATCTTCATGTATCCTGGCACCTACACCGAGCAGGTCCCGTCGATCAACAGGAATGGGCCCGTTCAGATCATTGGTTACCAGTCTGGAAACCCTGGCGAGACTTACCGCACCAACCAAGTTACTATCACCTTTGCACGAGGCCTTTCTGTGTCCCCTCTGCCAACGGGTCACTCTAACGCTGAGACAGCAACTCTAGCCACCGCCAGTAACAAGATTGCGCTTTACAACATCAACATCATCAACAGCGATAACCTGGATGGATCGCAATCGTCCTACGTTACTCTCGCCGCATCGATCTATGGCTCCCAAACTGGCTTCTATGGCTGTAGCTTCATCGGTTGGCAAGATACCCTCTTGACAGGCAGTACGGCAGGGTATCAGTACTACGAATCGTGCTATATCGAGGGTGCAATCGATTTCATCTGGGGATACTCAAAGGCCTATTTCAAGGGATGCACCATCGGCGCCAAACGAGCCAAATCAGCCATTACAGCGCAGAGTCGAGCATCCTCTTCTGCTATCGGTGGCTACATCTTCGACGAGTGCACATTTGAGGCCGCTCCAGATGCAACGGTCGATCTCACCCAGAGCGTGTACCTTGGTCGTCCGTACTCGGCGTATGCCCTAGTAGTCGTCAAGAATTCGTACTTGAGCGATATCATCCAGCCCGCTGGGTGGAAGATCTGGAGTACCACCGACCCCCGTACGGACCACATCACGTTCGCCGAGTTCAACAATTCAGGCCCGGGTAATTGGGAGAATAATGCGGCTGCGCGACAGGCTTTCGGCAATTGTACTCTGCTCACCTCGGACACGTATACACTTGAAGCAGTGATGGGGTCGACTGACTGGATTGATCTGACATACTGGGGCGCTGTTACCATTCCGACTGGAACCCCGACTACTACGGCTACAGCGACCGCTACTCCTGTTGTTTCTCCGACTCCGTATGATGGAACTGTTCCTCCTGTTGGAGCGTACATCGTGTCGAAGACGGCGATTGAAAATGTGACTACTTACGATACTATCCAGAGTGCGCTCAATGCGCTGCCCACTTCAAGTAAAGTGACACCTACAGTATTCATCTACCCAGGAATCTACGAGGAGCAGCTTGTGCTCAATCGTTCTGGAACCACGGTCTTCATTGGCTACTCGACCTCCACCTTCGACTACAACAGCAACCAGGTCACTATCCAGTACAACGCCGGCGTCGATACACAGGCCGACCAGTCCAACTCGGATAGTGCCACCGTTTATGCAACCGGCAACTACTTCGAGGCTATCAACATCAACTTTGTCAACAAGTTTGGAACAGCAAAGAACTACGCATCCCTCGGTTTCGCGGTCAAGTCAAGCAAGTACGCCTCTCTGTACGGCTGCCAGGTGAAAGGCAACCAGGACGCACTCTTGATCAATGGATATTTCTTCGCCAGTAACAGCTACATCGAGGGAAATATCGATATGATCTGGGGATCGGGAGCTGGCTACTTCCTCAAGTCGACCATTGCGCCTAATAAGGACGGAATCAATCTGACAGCCGATAAGCGGTCTACGAACACTACTGCTGCTGGGTTCGTCTTCGACCAGTGTACCATTGTTCCGTCTACCGGTGCCGGGACAATGTCTGATATTTCGCTCGGCCGACCGTGGAACTCTTTTGCTCGCGTGGCGTACGTGGATTCGTACCTTGATTCGTGTGTGACGGCGGCCGGATGGGAGGAGTGGTCGTCCAGTACTCCAAGCACTGACGGGGTCGTATTCGGAGAGTACGGCAACTATGGGCCTGGGGCGTCGACTGCTCAGCGGGCCTCGTTTGCAACTCAGTTGGACGATAGCGGCGTTTCTCAGTTCCAGCTGTCCAGCTTCTTTGCAGTTACATCTTGGATTGATTTTACTCACGTCAGTGGAACTCCGTTCGTGCCTGGAATTGCAGTCACTACAAGTGCGGCTGTGAGCTCAGCCACCCCGACTTCAAGCGTCGTCGTAACACCGTCGACCGTGATAACTACAATGACGGTAACGGATCGGGAGACTCAGTACACGACTTTGACTTCTACCGATAAGACATCCACAGCCAAGTATACCGTCACGGAAGACGTGGGTACAACTCTGACTGCGGCCGAGTCTTTCAAAACAACGACGCAGAAGACTACCATTACGGATACGGTAATTGTCACTGAGCCGACGGTGACGAGCACGAAGAAGGTTGTCATTACCAGCGATGTCGGTCTTACCATCACACCGGCTCCAAGCACGAGTACGAGCACGCTAAAGCAAACTACCACTGTCATTGCAACAACTACCCAGGCGCCGTCTACCGTCACTGTCAAGAGCACATTGACCTCTTCCATGACCACCACGGTGACAGCCAAAGCAGTAACCACAACGTCAACTGCAGTGAGCACAACAACTGCTATCACCACATCCACCCCAGCAACGGTCAAGGTGACTTCGACCGTCACTGTCACTAGGGGTACTGGCGGCACCGCCACTATCACAGCCAAGGCTACCACCAGCACCGTTAGCGTCACCTCCACGGTCCCCAAGGCCAAGACTATCACCACTACGATTGCCTGTGTTCCAGCTGCAAAGATGAAGCGGAGTGTCATCCCTCGAGCTGTTGCCACCACTGTCACCGACTACACCACCCTCACAACAATTGTCAAGACATCCACCGTCAAGCTTCCTGCATCAACTGATATCGTCACGATGGTCACCACCAAGACAACCGGCAAGACGACGACAATCCCAGCGTCAACAAGGACCATTACCGTTCTGTCGACCGTGACCAAGGGAACTACCAGCACCATCCCAGCGGTAACCAGCTATGTTACGCAGACCAGCATCTCTACCATCGGAAAGACTACCACACTCAAGGCTTCTACCAGCACAGTGACTGTTACCTCGCTCGCAACCAAGACATCAACTATCACAGTGGTTGGCGCAACTCAGACAGTCACCAGCTTCAAGACAACGACAATCGAGTCGACTGTCTCGCTTCCGCGGAGCACACTCACCGTGACCAAGTCGACCGTCTCGACGATCCGTTCAACAGTCACGCTCGCCACTCCTACCAGCACGGTTGTGAAGACAACAACATATACCCTTAAGCCTTCGGCGACAGTTACTTCCCGGGCCACAAGTACCAAGACGACAACCGTCAAGACGACAGTCACGCAGACGCAGACAGTGACTAAAACATCCAAGGGGGCTGGAACCTGTCCTACCAACTAATTGACTTCATCATCTTTCTTTATCGAATGTTTCAACCACTCAACGTTTAATTGCATTTAAATATACACATTAATCATACAACTCATAAACAAACAATCACAACTCCACTGCTCTTCACAAAGACACCCGCATGAAAGTGACTAGTGAGTAGATCAAGGAGGCAACTGACTCTTCGACTCCTCAGGGAACTTCCTAAACAGATCCGCCAGATGATCAATCGGCGCAGCCATCAACCCAGCCACAGTCTCAAACGGCGGCTTGTCAGGCGCACTGGGGTGGCTCCGCGTGGGGATAAACTTCTTCGTCCGCATGAACTTCTTCGTCTGCTTCTCCGAGTCGTCCTGGTCAAGCGTCTTCTCCAACGAAGGCAGATCCTCGCTCTCTTCTTCCTTGATGTGCTGGCTTAGATTCGTCCAGAGGGATTTGAGAGTGGGCTCGAACTCGGTGTCCTCGGGGGAGAGGCCTTGGAATTTGTAGAGGTGTTCTTTGACCTGTTCCATGTCAGTAAGCACGTTGCGTTGAAAGAGCGAGGGGAAGTGGGGAAGGGGGCCTACAGTCTGGTGCTCCGAGCGGTCCTTATCAGCCATTTCCTTCCCGTTGGGAAGGTTCTTCTCCATGAGCGGGTAGACGATTAGCTCCTCGCCGATGGAGTGGCGGGCGAGCTCCCATGTGAACTGGTTCTGCCAGCGGGCTTTTTCATCGGAGGTTTTGGCAGAGAGGATCTTGTTGTAAGCTTCTTCGAGCTCGCGGTGGTCGTCTTTGATTGCATCAGCGAGACGGGTCATGGTGGGCGAGGTGATTGCGAAAGTGCGGTTTTGGATGAGTTTGGATGTGATGGGTGAGAGTGTGGATGGTCTGAGGTTGAGAGTTCTGGAAGCGAGGCTGCGGGGGAACATGGTTAAGTTATAGATATGTTGCAGGCAGTGCTAAGATGAGGGGTTGAGTCTGTTGTAGCAGTACTTTTATATACTTTGTGGTGGATGCGAGTGTATAGTTCGTAAGGTAGCTTGGGGGAGATCATCTCCACATGCCCCACAGTTGATGGTTGGCCAATCACACGGCGTGAATTACCAAGTCTGAGCATGGAATCATTGTCATGTTCACGTCATGTTCTAGACTTGTCGGTATGGTTGCATTCTTTTCTTGAATTAACCTGGTCAATTGATTAAGGGTGCTGTTCACGGTGACGTACACTCATTTCTACATATTCCAACAACTTCCTTGAAAATGATGAATAGAAATCAAGGAGTGTTCTTGAGCCATGGAATGATACGCAGGTATGAGCTATGCCAACAAATAAACTTGGATGATAGGTGTGGAAAACTGTCAGTGTCATTGACATAGCTTATCATGTTATTAATACCCAGAATCTGATTCGAGCATTCTACAACTGGTGCCAGGGTACTATGACCGCCTCGTGATGCAAACAGCCGAATAGAATCAAGATATTTCCAGCATTGATCGAGTTCGAGATCGGGGACTAATATTGGCGGAATCGGGAACCATTAGCTGTATACGATTCAGATCATACGATCAAGATGGTACTTCGGAGGGTCGACATTTAGTTACTACAATACCTGTAGAATTTGTACCATAGAATTTACTCTGGCGCGTTGACGTGGTCACCATCCCTACAAAGAGCAACAAACATCCGTTGACGCGATTCAAAGGACCTGCGCCAATAGAACCAATAGTGGTGTCAGCAACATGTCATTGGATATTTTCGTAGGTGTATAACCTGACTGGAAGGCCTGATCTACCGCCAATTGAAAACGTTCCACGTTAACGCACCGTTTCGGCATCACCGTATATGTCGACTCCTGGGTCGAGTATGGTGACAATGGTGGAAACACCATGTGTAGGCTGGCAGCATTGGCACCTAATACCATTGGTCTTTGGGAGCGATAGACTCATAGATAAACGGTTTAGATAAGACCCAGTCACATTTGGTGGATATGTAATTTTGTTGATATTTGCCGTAATAAAGATCACAAGAATCGCCCGGTATGTTTTCCGGAGCGTTTGTGAGCTATTTGAAACCTCTATGATAAGTTCATCTCGCCAGTGTAGGTTCAGCATCCGGGAACCCTAGGCAGTCACACCCTTGGTCTCTCCTACCCTCCCACATACTTGACGGCGCTCACTTTACCATGCTTCAAAATCCGTCAAGCGCTGCTGAGTCCCTCAAGTCTATCAACCTCCCATCCGAAGACGCTTGGTGATTTATCCGAAATGAAAGAATTCAAGGTCCTGGTTGTTATGGACACTACCAACATTCTTCCTGGCCTTGTTGATACCTGGCGGAAGCGCATAGTCCTCTACAGGCAAAACAAAGAGGATCTTTCGTCCCTGCAACACCACATTTTGAAGGTTAGTAATGCTACTGCCCTCGCTAACACCATCAAGAGCGTTCAAGAGCCGACTGCAGCGACAATACATCGCCGTGGTTGCCATTTCGGTTCATGCATTCAGGCAGGTTCCTGACAGTCCCTCTTCGAACTGTCTGTTCTGTAACACGTAATAGCTATGTCGACACTGGATGATTCGCTACGTAAACAGCTCTTTGGATGGAATATTATCGGCCTTTCAGAGGACTGGACTGTTATATGAGCAGGCATATTGTCTTCATATTCCTATTGCCTTTGCAACAGTCAAATTTCTTCCTCCAAACTCGTCAAGCACCCCAGCTTATTTGTTGACCAGTCCTACTATGAATAAGAGGTGGTGAGCGGAGATCAATGGAGAACTGCAGGACAGTATGATAAAAAGTATATCCGGCTTGCAAGGCGTCACCTACAGAATATAGAGTCTCTGTAAGCTTATCTGCGCCCTATACTACGGCCGCAGCTGCATGCATCATTCTAGCCAATTCACCATCTGCAATAAGAGCTGAGGATGTACAGCTCACTGATACTATTACTTATCAACAGATGGGCTCTCAGTCTTAGTTACTCTGCACGGAGTATATCCTCGCGCTTCCATAGGGAAACCTCTCGATTTCTGCGTTAACACCTTAGATCTGATCAATCAATTCACACTTATCCTATATTTTCGATTGGATATAAGTGTAATCTGAAGCAAGGATGGTAATCATATATCGTTCTTCCAAGGAGTGTAGAAGATCATTCGCAAGAAACACGCAGCCTATTGGATAAATCAAGAACAGTCAGCCATCTAGTTTCCCATGCGTCAAGTATTTACGACGTGAAAACTAGCACATACGAGCGTACCCTAGTTGTCTGCCACTTCGGCCGGAGGAGTCGTCCACTCATACCAACAGCATGATGGCCTCGGGAATACCTATGTCAGCACTTCACCTAGTTGGCATAAACGCTGGAGGGACTGCGTACAGCGCAACCGCAAATTCCACAGGATGGTCCTACGTGTCCACAGTCGACGCAAAACTTGCAATCGGAGCACTAAACGCTTAGCTGTAGCTTGAAAACGAAGGCCGGCTATACTTACAGATATTCACCCGCCAGAGCTATCCGAACGCGAGTCGATTATAGGGAGTGTCCGAGCAGCTACCATGGTGAAGATTACTAATAGGAGTAGAACACTAACGAGACGCATTTTAGAGTTAGAATGTCAGAGGATTCAAAGGATTAACAAAGTGAGAGAGTGCCATCCTTCGGAATGCGAACTGGTGCTGCTGTCATAGACTAGGACAGTAGCTGAGTTACAGATTATGCAGCATACTTTAAATATTTCCACAAATGAGCGCGACATGGGGAGTTGTGCTGTGCGCCACTGCTGTCGATGAACAACATAGTCAGGATGTTGAATGCGGGAATATTTTCCGGACAAGAGTGATCTACAGGGTACATTCGCTCTTGATTAGCGGAGCTGTCAAGGAAATATGCCCGGCGAACATGACAAAGCTAGGACATATAACCACAATAGGCAAGTCGTATCAGGCTAAGAGCACTAGCCCCTCTTGCTGGCTAAGCTTTGCCTATTCATATGGGCGGTATTTGTTGCAAATTAGTATATAATCCAGCTATTATCGAGCTTCTTTGAATCACACAAATAAAGCAAACAGTGTTACTGCGCCCACAACGCTATATAGAACCTCTCAGAGGAATGTTCAGGAGGTAGAAAGATGAGAGAACAGCAGTGCATTGAAAAGTCCGCTTGTTTCAAAGTTGGTGTGACTGAGCTGCAGCTCTATACATAGCTCTAGAAACTGCTGGAAATGCTCTAGGTCTAGACCTCACGGTAGATCAATGTCCCACCAAAGCCTGATGCTCAGGCGCGTACCTGTTCCCGTGGGGCTTCGCCACATCAATGATTCTCCGCATCTCTTGCTTCTCCTCCTCGGTCAATTCAATATCCCTGGACGCCCAGTTCTCCTCTAGTCGACTAGCTTTAGTCGTACCGGGGATAGCAATGAACCCCTGCGCTGCAACCCAGGCAAGCGCGATCTGACTAGTGGTACAGTTCTTCCGCGCAGCAAGCTTCTTGATCTCCTCCACGATTGCACGGTTCTTGTAGAAGTTCTCGCCTTGGAATTTGGGGCCTAAATCAATAGCGTTAGCAGATGTATGTGCATTAGCTCCGGCGACGTAACCTACTCCTCCTGCGGAAGTCATCCGGGGCAAAGTCGTCGGGAGATTTGTATTTGAAGTCGTCGACCAGCCAGCCATGGCCTAGAGGACTGTACGCAACATAAGCAACTCCTAGCTCTCTGCATGCGTCAATGAGACCGTCAGTCTCATGGATAGTCTCGAATGCAGAATACTCCGCCTGCACGGCATCGATCTTGGCGACTGTCGTCTGTTAGAAAGATATGAGGAGAACGGAACAAAAATCTCACTTGAGTTGGCCTTGCGCAGTGTCGCAGCAGAACATTCCGAGAGCCCAATGTACTTGGTCTTGCCGGCCTTGCGGATCTCATCAAGAGCAGGGATCGACTCCTCGAGTGGTGTTTCTGACCTCATTAGTATCTTTCAGGGTTTAAGCGTGATAATAACGTACTAGGATCGATCCGGTGCAGGTAGTAGAGGTCAGGCGCGAAGCCAAGTCGCTCGATGGTACCATCGATATACTCCTTGATATGAGCAGCGGAATTGGTGACGGAGCGATCGCCAAAGACGTCAAAGCCGCATTTCGAAGCAACTAATGGGCTCTGTTAGCTTATGCAGACTAGACAGGCAGCAAGAGTGACTTACTGAACACCTTATCGCGGACATTGTGTTTCCGGATGAAATCACCCAGAAGCTTTTCGTTCACACCAGCTTGGTAGACGACCTTACTTGACATGTTAGACTCCTTCTCTGGAAATTGGAGAACTAATACTGACAGCAGTGTCCCAGAAGGTGCATCCTAGTTCAATCGCTTTCAAAAGGACAGGCTCCGCTTGCTCGAAGGTGAGATTGGTACCCAAGCCGAAGCTTAAGCCCATGGCACCAAAGCCGGGTGAAGACACTTGGATATCGCCGAAGGGGAGTGTTTTGACCATCGTGCTTCTGAAAGAAATAGTATCAGGGGGTTGTGGTTGCAGTTGATTGACGATTTTGATCTACTTGCTTTCTGTTCATGTCGGTTGCAGCGACGCAGGAATATATACCTCGTTGCGCGGAGCGCTCATCATTGCAGTGTACAAAGATCGGCATGTTGGTAGAATACGCTGTGATATCATACAATGGATACTATTCGACCAATCGCGTGGCTAATCTCCGGGGAAATATAGAGTGCCGGCAGCCATCTGATGGTAATTGCTTTGAGCTTATGTTCTTAAAACCGATACAGCCGTAACTCCGATAGTGCTGACTCGGGATGTGGGTCAAAGGATCTGATGAGGGTTTCGGAGAGAGGATTCCACCTCAGGGCTTGATTCAAAGCCCATACTATTGGTTAACTGAACATTGAATTTGTTGCCAACCTGCTAAGCTCGCTGATCATCTTTGTGATGTGACATATATCAAACCACTCACCGAAAAAGGTGTGCAGGACAACCATCTCTAGTTAGGACGGAGATAGCAGTGGGTCAACAGCAGACACAACACGATTCATAGTGGAGGATCGTTTCTTTCGCTTCTTCTTCTATACACATCTCTCCACCATGCACTCTATACTATTCACGCAACGTATGTGTACGGAGAATTAAGGGGTGGTGTTGCTATCGGACTCCATCGCCTGAAATGCTCCATGGTTCTAGGCTTTGATTGGTCGATTGGGCCGTGGATGCATTGATGCTCTTTGGAGGATGGCAAAATCACGTGCTTATGTATTATGTAAGTGCATGGGATTGTACAAAGCACGTGATCAGGTTTCCCTGACCAATGGGACGCCACCTCACTTTTGGAGTATCGATGGAGAAAGAGAGAGTACTACTCAGACATAATGAGCAGATCAATCGAGTCGCTTATAATATACTCATCATTGGATATGGAGTGCGGTTGTTACCCTGTCAGCCCAAGGGTGCTCAGCCATCCATCATCATTGCATAGCCACAGTCTTCCTTGTCTTTTAAAATGTTCGTATAAGTGCGGCTGAGGCCCCCTATCTCTCTCAGCTGCCTGGCCTTACCCCTCAGGTTGACTCAGATCATCTATCAAATCTGTTTGGTTAACAATAACTGTCTGGCTATTACTCGGATGCTCTTAAAGAGTCCAAATTTGCTCTCGAAACATGGAAACTCCGACAGTACAGTCTAGGATCAAAGGATCTATCTTTGGCGTGGCAGTTGTTGATGCCCTCGGCGGGCCGGTAGAGTTCCAGCCACGGGGAAGTTTCCAACCAGTAACCCACTTCATGCACAATGACACCTTCGATGTTCCACCTGGGTGAGCATTCACCACATGTCCTTACCATTCCCACTCAAACTAATCCAGACCTAACACAGCACATGGACTGACGACACATCCATGACCCTATGTCTTGCTCAGTCCCTCATTGCCTCAAACGGCAATTTCATCCCCCAGGCTGCAATCCGTAACTATATCAAGTGGTACGAGAATGGTTACTTGTCAGCTATCGATGAATGCTTCGATATTGGGTCTGGAACCAGACAAGCATTGATGATCTGGAAACACTACTTTGACAGGTCACCTGATATTCGAGAGGATGACCCGAGTGGTCACGAGGGCGGACAGCCTCAAATTGACAAAGCCTTGAAGCGCGAAGTAAGTGCATGGTCCAAGAGACAAAAGATGCAATACTGATGGTGGTAGATGTTTTGTGGAAACGGCTCCCTTATGCGCGTTGCACCCATTGGCCTTGTGTATTTCCGGGACATGGACAGAGCATTGTCCTACGCTGCTCTTTCCTCAGATGCCACTCATCCTTACCCCACATGTGCTGAGTGCTGCCGGATCTACACCGGACTCATTGTGCGGGCTATGAATGGCGCTAGCAAGGAAGACCTTGCAAAAGAATTCGCTAGCATAGTTTTCACAGATGTTAAGGTGAAGCAGCGGCTTGATCGTTATTCAAGTCTCTCTGACTGGGAGAACACGGATGAAGATGATATCAAATCATCAGGATACGTTCTTTCCACGCTCGAAGCTGCTCTGTGGGCTTTCTTTACCACAAGCACCTTTGAAAGCGGAGCTGTCAAGGTCGTCAACCTGGGCGATGACGCCGACACTGTGGGGGCGGTATATGGAGGGCTAGCAGGAGCTTATTACGGGATCCAACAGATACCAGCTGAGTGGATTGCGGGCCTGCAAAAGAAAGATGTTGTTGAAGAAATCGCATCTGGTCTGTGTTCCCTTAGTTAGTGCTGTTGCTTATCCCCTTATCAGAATATCAGTCAAGAGCTCGTGACAAATAAATAAGACAGAATCTACCCATGCATGCTAGTCCTTCATATGGAAGAAAGCAGGAATTGATCTCTGACAAGAAGCTGATATCTGTTTTCGCCAACTACACTTACTCGGTGTGAATTTCAACCCTGCCGGATCTTCGCATTCTAAATATGTATTTCCGCTCCGCATCTCTCAGAGGACAAGACTCGTCGCGTCATACTCGCTACTCCATCTAAATGTAGAGCGCAAAAGGCTATTCAGCTACATCTCTCTAAGTAGATAGATACTGTTGCAGCCGGAGCTTGAAAGTTGTAGTATTGTTTCTGACGTTGAACACGTGTTCAGGGGCCCAAGGAGTCTGCAGCTCGTATTGATAACGAGTGTCTAGCTACAGATAGAAAACGTAGAACAGAATACGAGCTCAAGCTTCCATCAGCGATGACATTGATACATAATGGCCAGACGACTCGTCCAGCTTCAAAGACGAGTTCAATGCAATTCGCACTGCTCTTAACAGTGGACTACGTGGGTGCCACAAGCCAATCCCCTCCTGTCTTCCTTCAATAATTACAATGATTAGCTAGACTTGCCCGGTGACGTCTACCGACTCAGCCTCGTCAACAAAGCGCTGTACAACCTACTACAAGACTCCCTCTACAGACGACACCTCCAGCCCGGCTCTAGCCGTCACAATGGCACCTATTTGCATGTCGCAACGCACGAGAATCACTTGTCCCTCCTGCAGCGTCTCGTCGAACGAGGGGGAAATCTCCAGAAACTCAAAGACATCGGCCGAAGTCCACTCCACTACGCCGTCGTCCGGAAACACAAGGACGTCTGTCGCTGGCTAACCACCATCGATCCAGCAACCATCGAGCAGTGCAATGGGCAAGGAGCAACCCCGCTTCTGATAGCTGCAAAAGCGCGCGAATGGGATCTCTGTCGTGTGTTGATTGAGTGTGGCGCTGACGTTAATGCTGCTGGGCCCAGTCACCGCTGGACCTGTCTACATTACGCTGCGAGAGAAGGTCTGCGGGAAGTAGTCGAGCTTATCCTCAACCATGGCGGGGATCTGGGAGCAGTCACCAAAGGCGGAGCGACACCATTACGCATGGCTGTGCGGTCAAACAATACAGAGGTTTTCAAGTTATTGGTTGATCACGGGGCTGATATACATGCTGTGGATGACGCAGGTGCTAGCATCGTGCATTGGGCACTAGAGGATGGCAGTCTGACAAATTTGGAGCTGCTGGTGGAGCTAGGGGCAAGTGTGAGGGTGAAGGATGCTCGGGGACAGACACCTCTGCATTGGGCTGCGCAGCTGGGACATGTCGAGATTTGCGAATGGATGATGCGGTATGGTGGTGCACAGGAGGATGTTAGTGCGCAATGTAATGGTTTTCTGACGCCATTGTATTATGCTGCGAAGGAGGGACTTAGAGAAGCCTGTCGTGTGCTGCAAAACCACGGCGGAGACTTCGGGGACCTTTTCACAATGGAATAATGATTTCCTTGTCCCAGGCGATCTTGAGCTCGCTGCTCAGATGGCATTGGTACTTCATGCCATCTTTAAATGATCTGTGGTCAAGCGGTAGGCCTCCTCCGGTGGCTTGATCAAGTCTTGTACCCTCTCGTGCCATGGAAAGATATTGGGTGCGTGCTTAGAGCTGTATAATACCTCGAGCCGATTGAGGGGATTAAGAGTGTTTCATCAGTCTCAAATCCATCCTTTGGCCCTGCATCTCAGTCAAGTCACCTCTAGTATAATGGAGGCAGTATAGGCCAGTACATTGCAGACTCACTCGAGATGTGGTATGAGGCCTGGACCGGCATCAACACGAGGCTTCGAGCGAAGTCCATCAGGAATCCTGTATGCAGGATTAGTGCGTACTTAGCCAATTGAACGCAGGTTTGTTCCCGGATAGCCTTAACATTACCCCTCATCCTGGCGCCCGCTTGAAGCGGGGACCCTGTGAAGTGCGAAACGCCCCACCTCCGTTGTCGGATGTATCCCAGTCTTCGCGTCTACCACTCCTGACGCTCACGCTGGGATTAAAACCCTGAAGTTGATCTAAAATCATCTCATTGATCATTGCAACATGCTTTCTACCCGTGGGGAAACATATGCCAAGGCCGGGTTGGCTAATAGCTATCTCAGCACCCCCAAGACCCCCTTCGACAAAGTAAACAAGCAGGGAGTTGTGTCTTTTCGCAATGCGGAGAATGTATTCAGCCATATAATCTCCTCGCTAGGATCCTAAACATGGACGTATATATTGACTGATGAGGTGGTAGTTTCTGATGCACGATGTAATGCTTGAATATATTCGCATACAGGTGAATCGTTGTACTACCCACTATACACAAAACAGTTGGCTAAGCAAGTGTAAACAGGCAACATCCAGCCTTGACCACTCGGATCTCACCTACCATGAAGGCCCCTTTGGATCAAGACGTCTCCGAGTAGCCATGGCCAGTCACATTACTACGTACTTCCACCCCACTGCGCCAATCTCCCCTGATCACATAATTTTCGCGAACGGTGTAACGAGCCTAAACGCGCTCTGTGCTCTCAGTCTAACCGACCCCGGCGACGGGATTCTCCTGGGTCAACCAATCTACGGCTCCTTCAACGGAGACCTCCGCGTCCCCTCCAGCTGCCAACTGATCTACACCCCATTCCACGGGGCCGATCAATTCAGTCCAGACGCAGTGGCTCGGTACGAGGAGGCCTTCCTGCAAGCACGAGAGACCGGGGTAACAATCCGGGCCCTTCTGATCTGCAACCCGCACAATCCGCTCGGACGGTGCTACCCGCGCGAGACCTTAGAGGCGCTACTGCGGTTCTGTCAGAAGTACCAGATCCATCTCATCAGCGACGAAGTGTACGCGCTATCGGTGTACGGCGATGATGACTCGACCGATGGCTTTGTTTCTATTCTGTCGATCGACCCCGTCCCGCTCGGGGTGGATCCGGCCCTGATACATGTCCTGTACGGCATGTCGAAGGATTTCGCGGCGTCGGGGTTGCGGCTGGGATGTTTGATTAGCCGGAATGAGAGGTTCCTCCAGGCGGTTTTGTCGATGAGGTAAGTGGGTGTCCATTCAATCTCGCTCTACGCAACGATCTTACTCCGTGGGCTAGTCGATTCCATTGGCCGTCGCATATATCCTGCAGTATTGCCACTGCTGTTCTCGAGGATCGAGATTTTGTGGAGTCCTTTCTTCAGAAAAGCCGCCGATTGCTTCGCTCGCAGCGGGATTTGGCAGCACGAGTCTTGGACGAGGCGGGGATTCCTTATGTGCAGGGCGCGTAAGTCTGCTCCCGCGGCCCCTTGTAGATTCCAAAATGAATATAGTAGGAAGCTAATGCGTTTAGTATTGCGGGCTTTTTCCTCTGGATTGACTTGTCCAAGTGCTTGGATGACAAGATTGTCACCAGTGAAGACGGGTGGGCAGCAGAGTTGGATCTGTCCCGCCGGCTGCAACAGATTGGGGTGGAGATGTCGACTGGGTATGCCTATCACAATGAGGTTCCAGGCTGGTTCCGCGTCATCTTCTCGTTGGACGAGGAGAGTTTGAAGGAGGGCTTGTCAAGGTAGGTTGCATCTGATTGCGCGTTCATATGGAGGGTGGTTAGGTACTAAACAAGAGTTTACAGGATTATCAAGCTCTATCACAGCTCAAGGGGATCACCTTGAGGGAATTTCGGTAATTTTGGACTGGCTACTCGGTTTAGCCGTTCCCATTCCAGCAAAGTCGACTATGAGACATGCCAAATAGATCACAACGCCGGAATAAAGCAAGAGGAAGTGGAAAAATACCGCCTGTTACTATTGACAACAGTGTGGCGTGGAAAAGACACTTGACGGACTGCAACAGAATAGGCGCCAATCAAATGGCAGTATTCGGACAAGATGCGCCATATTAGAGGGGAAAGGTTGTAGTTTCATTCTCGTATGACACCATGGACCTTCAAGGAATTACGAATCCAGGTGCTCTCGTTAAATCGCGGCAATCACCGTAAAACAAAAGATCATTGCGCGCATTGATAAACGACCCAGCGCCGTCCTCTTCGCTAATCTCGTTGCTGGACCGAGTCGAGATTATCAATCATCTAGAGCTATACACTATACAGTTCCCTTATTTTTTTTATAAATACCCTTTTTATCTGGCCAGAAGTACTACTACTATGTCAAAAGGGAAAAAGGGTTCAGCGAATGACCGGAGCACACTAGTCTGTGGGCTATCCAACACCAGGGCGGAACAAATGTAGCTTAATAATGAAATTAAATAAAGATTAGAGAAGTTAGCTATTTGAAACTAGGCAGAATGTGGTAGAGCAGCTCTATTTCTCCATAAAATCATTCTAACTATGCTTAAATAGTTTAAGAATACATCAACCCTACAAGCTCCTAATTCTTTTTGAAAGAGGGCCATTCCTCCTCCTTTAAAGTTATTATAACTATAACTAAAGGAAGGTCTAATATAATAAAGTATTTCTATATAAAAACTATATAAGGCTTAGGGTTAAGTGTACATTCCCACCACTGTGGTTTAAGATCCATCATAAAGAGCAGCTCCAGACTGCACTGCTGAGTGATGATAAAGGAGCTTGGGAGGTTTGCCATGATTATTGGCTTGTTGTTTCGGGTTGATAAGAGGGGGGTTTTAGAACAGAGGGGCAGTGTGAGTGAAGGTGTTTGAGATAAGAAGAAATCAGAAGGGCAAGATCAAGAGATGGTGAGAGATCGGCTCTTTGATGCTGTAGGTGGCGACTTTTGTTGATCTTCATTCGTCAGCAAACAGGATCCATTTACAGTACTCCGTATACATGAGCCACTGTGGAGGGGAGGGGTACACTGGCCCGATCGTCAACAGTGCTGGGGATCCACAGTGAAGCTAGAGCTGAAACCACGTCAGATGCGTTCTGTCCTTGAGAATACGGACTGATGGTATGTGTGAAAGAAATTATAGGATTAACCAGTACCAAGTATTACAAGATAATTCGTGCAGAACCAAGTTGTACGTCAACTCCAGTTTTCATGTGTAATCTACAAATTCCATACCATTGTTAATTCCATATCCATGACATAATTGTGACTGATTACTTCTATTGTTCTATAAGATCGAGACATGGGTACTGAACTCTAAGTTTCAGCTACAATTGACTTGTCCACCGCCGATTGTAATTCCAACCTACCCTTTAGTTGTGGAAGCTTTTCACTGGTCACATTGCTACAGATGTGAGGAGTTAATTGTTGATGAGAGTCAATGATGTGCATGAGCGCGCGAGTTTAGGAACTGAGCATCTCAGTGTGTACAGTATATGCAGCAGAATTACAAGGGATTATTCTTCAATGCCTTATACAACGCTCAGTAATCTTCACAGAAAGTCAGTCCATGCTACGGGCATCTGAAAATCTGAGCATCCGGTCAGGACAATACATCCAGGGGCCATCATAACGGCAGTAAACAAAACACGCAAAGCGGACGTTTACTTCCACTGCATACCTTCACACATGCGGAGTATGGGTCTCAGCTGGACACTACGCAGTCCTACACCATGCATAGTAAAGCAAGCTATGTTTTCACTTCGAAGATCTATCCATGCACAGTGGTCTGTATGTGGACTTTCAGGTATCCGATCTACGGCGACCACCAGCTAGTCAGCCACCTCGTGAAGTGAATAGTTGCTTGGATGGCAAAATGATACCTCTGTAGCGTGATGTAGTTCAGCGAGCTGAAACGTGAGGATCTATGTTGAAATGTACTTGTAGTTTGTAACTGACCTTATAATGGCGATCTAGTCTTTTACAATGGTGTTCACGTCTAGTTTTCTATCCTAAATAGACATGGACTGTACACTTTAGCCGTCATTGCACGTCCCCTTGTGTTCGTAGCGTCTCACTGAAGTGATCTGCGCTACCAATGCAACATACTCATCCAATGAAACTCGCTGACTCGGAAATGTCAATGGTTCAAGGTGCCAAATCGATTCTTCGCATGCTCATCTGCGCATCATGGCAAGATTAAGATCCTGTTTTCAGTACAGTAGCACTGATGCTCCCAACGCTTCGAGGGAGTGCAGGACTGTTGTCGCAGGTTTTAGTATTGGCCATTGCCCAAGTGTCGGCGTTGTATACCCAATGAGATTGGCTACACATGATTTCAAACCTTGCCATGGTATGTGCTGCTCCCACACCATCCATTCGGCACGGGGCGTACTGAGCTACCTCTATGCGGATCCCACATGGGAGGAATTTCTATCGCGAACAGACCTATATCGGGAAATCTGGATGACAGCATATGCCCGGAGGGTGAAAGCTGAGTAAGATCGCCCGATGACCCAATGGGAGGACAAAAGCCATCAAACCAGACCCGGGGATGCATGGTTTTCATAAGTCGTTCGGCGTGATTTTGGAGAGAAGTCGCAAAAGTGGACCTAAGTGACAGCGGATGAACATCGGTAGACACCAACCAGACCATACAAGTCTAAGATTTGAGTTATTTGTATATTGCTATTTACGAATTTAATCTTACCTCAAATGTAAGCCACCAGAATCGTTGCCAGTCAAAGCTTGGTCACCTAGAGATGTTCGCGAGAGTACTGTGGCCACTTCTGTTGCTATTTCTCAAGATTTGCTCAATAGTTACTGTAAACACCGCCTCCATAACCATTACTCTAATAACCACCGCCTCCATAACCACCGCCTCCATAACCACCGCCTCCATAACCACCGCCTCCGCCTCCGTAACCACCGCCTCCAGAAGGTCTAGCGTTGGCCAAGTTCGCTCTGATTCGACGACCGTCCAGCCTTCATGAAATAATGCTCTTGTCAGATCAGTGTCCTTGAAAATGGTTCACGTATTGAAAGTCAAAATCACATACTCTTGCTCATTCATTCCCGAGATAGCCGACTCTGCCTCTTCATTACTGTTGAAGGTAACAAAACCAAACCCACGGCTTCGACCAGTATCGCGATCACGCATCACGATCTTTGCCGCTGCGTGTTAGCGTTCATTTTGGCTGGTGCGGTGGTCGCTCACAGCTGAAGCTGGGGACCTAAAGGCTCCTCAGAATGACGCAGGTTCGACAACTTACCGTGTCTATCACGTGACCGTAATCCGAAAAGGCTTGCCGTAAAGTGTCATCGGTGGTGTTCCATGAGAGATTGCTTTTGAGACAATGGAAACTTAGAAGGTCCTTAAAAGAAGAATGGGGGGTTGGGGGG
>JAAAPX010000156.1:0-73725 GCA_012656285.1 Aspergillus fumigatiaffinis
GTGGACAGTCTATCTGAGCATTCGGTTAGCCGTCAATTCATGGCCGTGCTCCGGTCTCACATACGGTATGTGCGCCATGCTTCATCTTCGTTCTTCACGATAATTTGCCCCAAACCAGTGGGAAACCCGTGCTGGTCGTCGTATACAACTGCCTGTCGGATATGCAAGGCCGTCTGACGTACCATGTCCTTGAGCTCTTGCCAGCGGCAGTGGGCTGGGATCTGTTCACTCAGTAAGACATGCCATCTGGCTCAGCTGGGGGAGTTTGATCGGTGCTTACACCCTGGAGAAATAGAACGAACTCTTCATCCGATGTTCGAGCTCGAGCTCGTCCTCTGTCGCGCGAAGGCATGATGATAGCTGAGTTGGGCCAGCTCACGGATCTGCAGTAATTGAACGTCCCGGACGTCTCTTCTCCAAAGTTGGAAAGTCAAGAAGAATTCTTGAATTCAGGCAACCTGCCACTCTATATGCAGCGAAACGCGGATAAGTCAGGCTGTGTCACTGCCCGAAAAAGCAACGGTCTGGAAAATTGGTGAGAGTCAGCATGCGTGTCTGACGGTCGATACTCAGTCAACAACTAATCAAGGGTAGCTAGATAACCAAGATTGGTAATTCCTACCTAAAGGCCTGACTGTTCCTTCACGTCAGGGGTACTGGTGGCAAAGTTGAACCTGATGGGTACCTGATGGCTGAAGAGGACAAATGAGGTTGTGACAGGATATAACGCGAACCCCTGACCTTTTTGACAATAAAAGAAAGAAAATAGAAGAGCAAGAAGGGGAGAAGACGAAATAAGGTCGTTTTATTCTCTGCAAGTTTCATGGGAGATGATCGTACCCCGATATGAATCCAATGTTGGAGAGGGACGGCGATAGTGACAATAGTAGATGGAAAGAGATCTGGCATCAACAGCCACAGGTTCGTCTACTCGTCTAGCGTGGAGTGAAATTGGTGACTTGCCGATCCGAAGATGGGATGTATCAACTTCTTGTTGGAGGAAATCGAGTCTGTCTGTTCTGCACAGAGGAATTAGTGGAGCAGTCCAGAGAAAGACGATATGTCATGCATCGATCAACCCTGACAGATCAGATAGAAGACACGGAGAACAATTCTCGAAACAAAGGAACTCTTTTCCTGAAGGTTCCTCTGGTCCTAGATAATTTATGTGGTGTAGAAATGGTCGTCTAAGTTGGCTTACATACTCCGACATCTGATATGAAACCGAGGGTGATCAAGTATGCTGGGAGCGACGCAGTAGTCACTGTCACTCAGTCACTGTATATCTACGACGAGGACACAGCGCTTGGCGTCTCCAGGTTACACCGCCAGATCTGGACGAACAGAAAAGAATGGCTACTGGTTAGAGAAGACGAGGCGGTCCGTCACCTGCATTTCGTTCGATTGATTCAGTGGAAGAGATGGGCAAGTATTGCTGGTTTGGGTGCCAGACCATCTGCTTCGATGAGTATCCCTCGATCCAAGGCAAAGAGATGACGACGGTGATGAATTTTACAGACTAGAAATCCTTCAGAGATCCAAATCTGTCCGTGTGTGCGGGTTCTCCAAAAATAGGCATGATTACTATGGCTGTCAGCCATGACCCAAGGACGAATGATGCGTCGATAAGCAAGCAATTGACAATAATGAACTGTCTGACCACCGAAGAAATGCTCTCGAGTCATCCCTTGATTCGGTCCAATTCAGTCTTTCAAGAAACCATCCATCATTCGAGGCCCTTCCGAGATCTGTCAGGGATCACCCTTGGACTGCCTTGGTGCATATGAGCTATCAACCACCGCCTCGCCACAGTCACCGCTACAATTTCTTCGCTTTTTTCCAGTCTGTCATTCGTCCACATCAATCAGGCGAAAGAATGTCGCACAACACATAGAGACACCTTATACAGACAGAGAAATACAGAAAGCTGCTCATGGAAAACCGGTGTTGAAGGAGAATGGAAATAGGCCCCCACCGTTCCCCAAAGGACAGAACTGACTAAGACTAGGGGCTGAAGGCTCGCAGGATGCATGTATGTCAATGGCTCAGCTGAGATAATGATACCTGACTCATCCGGGACTTGGATTCCAAATCCTGATGCCTTTCTGCGAGAGTTTTCCTTGACATGGTGGATAACTTAGCTTGTATTGTTTGACAGTTGACGGAAATGGAATAGGAACAACGACTTAACCTTTCAATGACATGAGCTTATTATCTTTGTCATGATATCATACTTTATGTAGACAACCTTACGATTAGAGATAAGTTCTCTGCAGATTGTGTCTTGTTCCTGGTGCTCAATGTTGCCTCTAAGCCTTTGAGCATGTCCAACCCTTCGATCATTTTGGGGTCCAAGAGATTGAGTAGATCCTGTGAGCGAATCGTCAGTGTAAGCATATTTCTTCTGTTCACTTTCTGTAAAGTCCACTATCATATGTGCTTTGTACTAGTAGCTAGGGATACGATCTTTAACATTTACATTAAAAATGCGGAGATCCTCCACATCTTACAGATCGTAAACATAAAATACAATAGTTATGCAGATCAATCAATAGATTCTCCCTGCTGCTAAACTAATATTTCCCTGGATAATTGCTCCACCCATTGAGAATGGCTGCAAAATCATTTCGCCAACTCTGACCAACTGCTCTTCATGATAGATAGTCCGCGATGCCACACGCTCCAAAATAACTTATTGCTAATCATTGAGACAAGTCGAAATAGCGTATCATTGCACACTACACTCACGGTCTTGCAGACTCGTCACGATCTGGAAATGGTATGCCCGTGGGATCTTCCAGAAAGTCCTGCTGTTGTTCTCTCATCATCCACCACAAGAACAATGGAGTGATCCACTCAAATACCCTAGAAAATACAGCGCCCATGTCATGAGCCGGCATCCAGCCTCTAACGGCGGCTTGATGCGCAGCTTCCACTTTCTTTCGCTGAATGTCTTCAAAGAAGCGGAAGCTGGCCTTGGGGTCGTCCACACCGTACCGCGAGAGGATCTCGGCGAATTTGATCGCATCTTCCAGGGCATGCCCGATGCTCTCGCCTTTTGGAGGCATCTAGTGAAAAGTGCGTCAGTATGACATGTTTCCTAGGTGAGAGATATTCATTACGAACCGCATGGGCTGCGTCTCCCAGAAGTAGTACCCGATCTGTGGCCCACTGCCCGTTCGGAGGGAGCAGGTAGATCGGATAAAACGTCCAGTCCTCCACAGCCTCGATGAATTTCTCAGCGTCAGGAAAGGCCGACTGCTGCGTGATCCTCCTCCCCTCCTTCCGGACCATCTCCTGGTCCTTCTCCAGCAACTTCCACCCTTCCCGGGACCCTTGCTCCTCCGTCCGCATCAGCACAACCACGTAGACGAGCTCCCGAGCATGGTCGCAGAAGGTCGTCAAAACAGATCCATACCGCGACATCAGCAGTGCTGTATCCTTGAAAAACGGCTTGCCGTTCTCCCCAAGCACAGGCTTCGCCTCGACAAAGCCATACGCCGCCGCAACCCCAGAATACGAGGGCTTCCGGTCCGGCTGTACATGCACCCCCCGCACAGCAGAATGGATCCCATCGCAGCCCAGCACCATATCCCCCGCGGCGCTCGTGCCATCCTCAAAGTAGACACTCACCGCAGTCGCACCGGGGCGCTCCTCGACCCTCACCAGCTTCTTGCCGTACTCGATCTTCACAGCGGGTAGCCGCGCAATCACCCGCAGCATCGCCTGCAGGAGCTCATACCGCATCACCCGCCAGCCCTTGTACCCGCCAAACCCGGTCCCCTCGGGACCGGTATAGTCAATCGCCCCGACCTCCTTGCCCGTCCGCAGGGAGAGAATCTGGATGGCGTCGACCTCGCAGCCGGCCTTCGTCTGCTTTAACTCGTCCAAGACGCCGAGCATGTCCAGACATCGGAGGGCTTTGGGCGTGAGATTCACCGGCCCGCCGAGGGTGCTGGGGACGCTGCGGAGCTCGTAGACTGTGATGGATAGGTTAGTCTGTGATGGTGAGAGGGCCTTTGAGATGGCGATGGCGGAGGCAAGGCCGCACATGCCACCGCCGATGATTATGATTCTTTTCCCCATTGCGCGTACTCTGTAGTCTGTACTCGTATTCATCCAAGCATTATTTCATGCGGTCCATCGCCATGTCAAGGGAACTGGCCCGCCATGTCTTTATACTTTGATCCGAAAAGAGGTTAGTATCTTGTAGGAATAGGAATGCGAATACGAGGACTAAAGAAGGGTGCCACGCCACAGCCGTTTACTCGTCCGTTGTCTTTGCTGCGGCGCATCATCTCAATAGAGCCAATACGAGGAGCTGAACTGCTGGAGTCTGCCTAGATAACGTGCGCGACCACGATTCCAAGAATAGATAGACCACAAGCTTGGTTGAGCTTAGCAAGTGAAACTCTCGATACAATCATCATCAACATTGGTCCGACAGCGCCGAGAGTCAACCCGAACCGTTATTTATCACTCAACCAAAGATGCAGTGCGAATCTGGGACTTGATATGGCTGCACCATCCACGGGGTAACAACGGTTCATAAGGCGTACACAGTAGAGCTCGGACCCGCTGATCAGCGCCTTATCCTAATCAACAATCAATAGTCGAATCTTCACCCCACGGTCCACCACATGGGCTGATGCCGGGGCAAAAAGGGGTTCCCTCGTTCCCCTGCCTGCGTCTTACACTGTCGGCTGACATCCTAGGCAGAAACATAAGTCACTTGGGAAGAAAGACGACAAATCAAAACAGGAAATTCTCGAGACGGCCCGTTGTAAAATGCTAGGTACTGTGCGACGCAAAAGTTGAAACGCAGGTCACAGGGATCGACAGCAAGGGGGAGGGGTAGCGGGAGATAACCCCCCTCTGCGGAGTATCCCTCATCCAACTAGGGAGGTTGTAGTGGAGTACCCCCGTAGACAGTTTTACTCTGGAGTTTGAGTTTGGAATAAATGAGGGGTGCCTGGAGACTCTGCACGGCTTGTTGCACAGGGTTTCTACTGTATTCCTGCCCTCGTCCTGGTGCCATTCTTTCCCCGCTCGTAATGTGAGGGGAAAGGACTCCTGCAGACTTGCTCTGCTTGAAGAACAGACGAACCGAGGGGGGTTGTTCTGACGGGGGCGGCTTGCTCCAACCAGGAGTATGGAATGAGGAGTGGCAATCAATCTGGATCTTTGGTTCTTGGGCTTGCGTGATGATTGGCGCTGATCTCCGGAAGCCGAGGATTCACATTATGATAAACATGTAGACATGCCACTATCTAGGCTGGGGAACTGACGGATTCATCTGCTTGTATGCTTATTGGCGGGTTGTATTCCTCACTAGATAGAGTAGCCTCTTAATAAAACAGAGGGGAGAATAAAGTGTACAGTAACATGAAGGAGGCCTTCTGGGTATTATGATGATGAAAACATGTCGCTAAGCTCAGACTAAACAAGAGGAAAACTCCAGTAGCCACACAAAGGAAATAAGAATAGTACGCAGGGTACATTGCGATCCATCAATTCGGTTTCGCTAGAGTGATTCCTTCAATCTCTGCCATCATCTTCGTCTTGTGCTGTGTCGGGTTGGCTGCATAGGTAGAGCCGACAAGCTGGACCCAACTCGACTTCGCCGTTGTCTCAATGTCAACACATATGGCATACCGTCTTGCGAACCATATCGTCAAAGGATGTATCGTCATAGTGCTCCAAGTAATGTACAACCAACGCATGATGACAGAGAGGTGAGAGTTGTTCATGCGATGAGACGGGTACTTTGGGGAATCGATCGAAGGGCTGTGAAAAGTCCGCGACTCGATATTATGCAAAGAATCAACCGTCCAGTGTATCCCAATAATATCGTCGAGTGAATGGTGAATAGAGAAAGCCTCAGGAGAACCACGTCAAAGCTCCGTTTATAGGTGAACAGCCAAAGAGTTGTGTTCTTTATCACGGCGACCAGTTAGTTCTTTTCGTACTCCATATCATGTAAATTTCCCGCATTTCACGATCGGATGTCGGAGGTGGACTCAGCGAATGAAGCCGACCATGGATGCACAGCGACTGCAGTAGTATGAATTCATGCCGAACCGAACGACGCCTGGAGTAGATTCGTTTTCGAGGCTCATAGAGCGCTGGCACCTCGAGCAACGGACGATATCGAAGTTCATGGAGGTAGGTCCGGAACCGGTGGTTGAGGGCGAGGTAACAGGCTCGGTGCCGCTGGAGGGTTGATGTTGGACTTGGACAGAGGGCGAGCTCATTGTCACTATCCAGAAAATCGGAGTTCGTGCAATAAGAGGAAGAGTTGGCCGAGATGTGCGACCGACTAATTCGTGAAAATCAGGCCCAGATTCTTGGGCGCTTGGTAAAAGTCGAGAAAACAGGGAACCAGAGTCGATGCGTGGCAGACAGATTAAGTGGTGGAGAAATCAAGGATAAGCTCCAGTCCAAAGCAAGGTTTGCAGAAGGAATTCACTGAAATATCTGTCGAGTAGTGTCGTGGTCAACTATGTATTTCAGTGAACCCTTGAGCAAACCTGATCTGCTAATGATGAGAGAGAAAAAGGAGGAAGAAAGGTGTGCGATTTCAGGTGTGGATAGATATACAAGACGCCGGCCAGTGGGGGCGGACACCGGGAGAGTGGAAGTCAGGTATCTCCAGGTATAAATTATTTATTATTGTTAGCGTACCACCGCCAGGGATTCGACGCCAAGGGGGACCGCCCCGTAGATTGCTGTCTAAAGGGTCAGATCGATCCACTTTCCGGATTTTCCTTTTGTCTTTTTCTTTATCCGCCTCTCTTTGTTTTCTTCCAGCTAGTCCTAGTAGAAGAAGAGGGCGCAAAGAATTTCGACTAAGGAAGAAAGGAGAAAAGTGCAGCAATCAGTCCCCAAATTAGGACAATGATATAGTACGGAGTAAAGTGGTTTGGAATGGAACGTGGATTCGGTTTCAGACGGTGCCCATGCAATCAATAAATCTGAGCTTTGGAGGTCTGAAGAATTAGCCCTTAATATGGACGGTGATGGTTGTGAATTGGAATGATGATGCGGATATCAGGGTATGATGATGGTGAGCATCATGATGCAGTAGGTAAATAGTATGTAGTACAAAATACCTGCTCTGAGTGAAGAGTGTGGATGGATGTTGATAAGTACTGGAACTGTGGAGGGCAGACTAGCAGATTCTAGATCAATACTGGCATTGTTGATGATTCTTTTATGATCGAAGAAAATAGACGTTGACTTGGTACATCAGGATACATAGCTACCACACCGCTCTTGATAGAACCATGCATATTATTATTATTGCCATCATACCATCACTATTATTGTCATCGAGTGCTGTGATCGATTAGCCTAACTTAAGGCTGCCCTGAAACTTGTTGTCGCATCGCGGAACCAGAGCGTTCGTTGACTGGCGGGTTGCTCCTCGCCAATGAAAACGCCCATATATATACAGTCTACCTACTTTAGGAGTTTAGGTACAGAGATGGCATCGGAACCAATCCTTTTCTGGGATCGTTCCATGTGTCTTCATATTTCTTTACAACGGTTATCCCGCACAACCCCCCAATAGAAATCTCCCATGAACCTCCGAGGCTCGACGGTCATGTCGTCATGACCTGGCTCGACCAGGTTTATTGATTAAATTCATTTATCTCCTCAGCCACTGATCAAATCGATCGTCCCACTTCTATCTGAGTGACTCCAGCTATTGATAAAACTGCAGTGTGCAGGAAAATAGAAAATACTAGATGCTCAAAAAGGCCTAGTGACTATACATACGGAGTAGTAATCAAACTATTGACCTCTAGTAGCACTACTTGAGACAAGTCCCACCGGGAAACGAAGGAACGCCAAAGACAATAATAATAGTTTTCAGATCTCAATTCTCACATAATATCTCGAACTAAGGCTACGGAGCGGCTACGGAGCGTGGCTGTCTATGGCTTGTAAGTGGCTCGTTCAGCCAGATCCATGTACCTTCGGGGCTGGAAGGATGCCGATGTTCCACGGCTCGGACTACCTTAGATGTTTTATCCGGTATGATTGGTTGGAGGATGAGAATTATCTTCCATCTTTCTACGCACAGGAGGGGACTTCAGACTCGTAATTTGGCTAATTTGGCTTTATAAGTTCGTATGAATCCTAATGGTTTCTTTGTGCTCGGATATAAAGGTCAGCAACATGCACGGAGTAGCCGATACCAGATACTCCGCTACTCGCTACTGAGAAAAGACTAGTAAAATAACTGCGGCTATGCTGCATCCCTTTTGAATCCTTGGGGCTTCAGAGTACCCACTCCGGGCGTTTCAGAATCTCGTCTGACATGAGCTGAATACTCGCTGGAGCGAGCCTGAGTCGCTGTCAGCCCATCAGTGGCTGATCATTACTGTCTATCATTCCTCATGAGTGACGGGAGCTACTTCCGACGCTCATATCATATTATTTCTGAATCCATCTGTACATATGTCTCGGAGATGTCCATGTGTCCGATCTTATGCTGTACAGTGTCTCGGCAGGATTACCAGTAGTCCATACTTTATCCCAGTTGGACTCACTCCGACTACATGGCCTTTGTCTCCCTAACAAAGTCGAGGGACTGTTGAGCTTTTACTCGATTAGGGAAAAGCTCTGCCTTACCAGCTGTTAGGAAATGTTTCTTTCAGTTTTCCGGAGTTCAGGTAGATTACTTCCCGAATTTTTGATTTAGCATCCCACATCGCTTGTCTATTTGGAGTTAGGACTGCGACCAGCTCTGGAACTAGTCGAACTACAGGGGCCTGAGCAGACTATATATGGAGATGTTCATGAGGCCGACTTTGGGTTACGGAGTAGAAATCTATCAATAGTAGTAGCACAGGAGACGCTTGCTTAAGAGCATTTATTTATGTATTATAGATGACAGTGCCCCGGCTAGCCTGGTCAAGGCTACATATGAGGGAATTTAGAGAAGTAATCCTTCCGTTGAGTGATTTTCTGCCATCTATCCGATTTCCGAGAGATCCATGCTAACAATGGGGCAATCGGGCAACATACAACGCGATTTCGATCGATGCCTGCCATAACAGCTGGCTCCAAAGGGCCAGGAATATCTTCGGTACCTGACTAGACAGGCCTTGTCGCCTCTCATCTTGCGACATCTCACCAATCCGAACATGAGACTTTGCCGAGAATCATCCAACTGCCTAACCATCTTGTGCCAGCGTACGCAATCGCGTCTCGAACAAATCCTCCCGACTATGTAGTGCATTGTTCTTTGCAGGATACACGGGTCCGGTTCTTCCGTTCTGCCGCTCCTGCGTCTACGTCCGTCACTAGATTAACTTGAGAACGGGCCGCTTTCTTAGTATATTCATTTTGAAGTGGTCGAACTTCCAAGTACAGCCAGTTCTTCACAGAAGATTCCACTAGAGTCGACAGTCCACAAATAAATGTAAGGCTGTCCGGAGTAACTGCGAGATTCCCATCTGCAGCATCTGCAAGGCGTCGTAATAGTGTAACCTTGAGAACGTCTTCCTTTTGCAGCAGGGCGGTATGCAGGGGGTGAAAAGGTAAATAGTTTCGATAATGTGGAAGTTCACTTATCTTGACCAATGACTGGAAACCTCTATAGCTGGGATGATGCGTGCCTAACGGTCTTGAGTTCGGGGGAGTGATGTCGCTTTGCATGATTATACCCGTCTAATTGACGGGCTCCTCCGTATCTGGAAGCCGACTTGAGCGGATACAACGCTGCTGCTGTGACATAATCTCACATGTGCTGGTTAAATATTGTGTTGACTATGGACAAACTACCGCGATTCGCGATGACCAATACACATCCTGGACAGTTAATGGTTATAGATAGGCCGGAGAGACGAGAGAGCATTACTGTTGGGCCTTGAGAGTGTTTTGCTTGGTCTCCAGCTTCATCCGATATCATCCTCTCTCTTATCAACTGGACAGTTGGGTGTGGTTTCCCCTGGAATCATGCCGACGTCATGGAAACATTCAGAACTGCGAGCAGCCCACCATCGAGAGTGCTACCTCGAATCGCCCAACCACAGCCTCGCATTGGAGCTTCTTTCCCCTTCGATCGCAACATCACCTAGGTAGTACACTACCGCGATTTCACAGTTTGGACTATTTGAAAAGAGAGCCTGCTGCAAGCCGACTACTTGATTCGTCCTTGGTGGATAACTCAGGGCCAACTAAACCACCTGGTCCGCTACTGTACCTACCCCGCCAGAGCACCGTTGACCGAAAATCTGCCAACAACTCGCTCGTGCTCCCGTCTTCACACGCACGTCACAAAGAAAGTCACAAAACCTTCCTGAGAGGCTGCAGCATATCCTTGTCCTACGAACCTTGCGCATTGTCAAAGCGACGAATTTACACCATGACCGGCACATCCCCGAATCTCTACAGTTTTCCCAACACCGACGCTTTGGCCCCGCATTTGAGGGCCTATGTGCTCCGGTGTCAGAACTCCGCCATCAATCGCCATAACACTTTCCGTGTCGCTGTATCGGGCGGTTCTCTACCACAAGTTCTCGCCAAGGCTCTTCTCGCGCCTTCGAACGGTACGCCCGAGGACACTGTTCGGTTCGATAAATGGGACGTTTTCTTCGCCGACGAACGTGCTGTCCCTCTTGACCACCCTGATAGCAACTACCGCCTGCTCAAGGATGAGCTTCTAAGCAAGATTCCCGCCGAAATGGGCACTCCTAAAGTGCATCCCATCGACGCCGACCATGTCAACGATGACACCCAGGAGCTTGCCGACCTGTACCAGGAGGACTTGATGCGCTCGTTCGCGGCCAAGGACAGCGTCAAGCTGCCTGTCTTTGATCTTATTCTTTTGGGTTGTGGTCCTGACGGTCACACCTGCAGTCTCTTCCCCGGCCATGAACTGTTGCGAGAGAAGGATGCCTGGGTGGCCGCGGAGACCAACTCGCCCAAGCCCCCACCAAAGCGCATAACCCTCACATTGCCTGTCGTCACACACGCCGTCAGTATCGCTTTCGTCGCCACTGGAGCGGGAAAGAAGGAGATCCTCAAGCAGATTTTCGATGCGGAAGAGGGACGGGACCTGCCCTCGGCGCTCGTCAACCAGGGTGGTGGGGAAAAAGTGAGCTGGTTCACCGACCATCCTGCCATTGATGGGGTCGCATTCCCCAGACGTGGAAGCTTGTAAGCTGTTGTGGACTTATGGATGACGTTATGTTCTATTTGCTATTTTTGCTTTGGAGAACAGTCAAGGGCGAAAAGTACCTCTACCTTTTACACGAGTCTTCTAGGTTTCCTGGCTGGCGTTACTGCCTAGAGATTGGATTAGTGCAGGGACAGTGACTTTGAACCGAGATCATTCTTATAATGTTCATTCTCAATTCAATATGAGGTCGTCGAATGGCCTTGGTCTTCATTTGATAGAAGTTAAGGCGACAGAAAAGTCTACGTAGACGGCGGTTAGGGTCGTGAAATGCGTAGCTAAGAACATTGAACGTTTAGGAATGATTGTATGCACGAACTTTACCGTATCAAATGAATAAATAAAAGCATCCATCCATGAGCATATCCATAAGCTCCAAGTATCAGTATATCGATAGTCGGACAAATACAACTCGTGGAGATCGTCTCCGCCAAGCTTCGTTCATTGTTAGTGTTTACATATCATCACCGCGCGAAGCTGCGTCACTCCTGATCTACCTCATTCTCTAAATCTTTTACATACCCAGCTCGGAACCAGATACGCACTCATATTGACCCCTCCATTCAGAGGGACGATGCAAATGATCTAAACCGACCACAACCATGCCAATCCCCACGCGCTCCCTTTCCCTCCGCGGACAAAGTAAACAGGTTAGTGTTGCGAACCAGAACCAACCCCCTGTCCAACCAGCTACACAGTCAGTCCAAACCGAACCCAGTCTCTCGGCTTTGTTTTCTTACCACGTCGTTACTGGCTGGAATACCTTACTTACTATCACCAAGTCGACCACAGGACGTATAGCAGCGAGCAAAACCCTGCCAGAGGGCGATGGCGATGAATCCACAGACACGCATTCAAGCACAAGCGCGAGCACAAGCACAACCGATCGCAGGAAGAGTCTCCTCCCTCAACGCAGTATCCCCGGTCGTGATCGAGATCGAGATGCTGCTGCTCCGGTGCGTCAGCAGCAGCTGGAGACACGGTTACAGCGGGGGAGTCGGGTATTGACGAAGACGCCGGTAGAACAGAAGCAGAAGGAGGAGGGTTTTTCGGAGGGCAGCACCGCAGCATCAACTACAGCTACGGCGGCAAACGCTCGACGACGGAGTTTGATACGACCTAGCCCGTTGAAGGTGGGGACAGCTACAGCTACAGGCGCAGGCGCAGGCACAAGGACAGGGTCGGGAACGAACCCGGGCGGGAGGGTTGCTACAACGCCGAAGAGCGCGACGTTCAGCGCGCAGGGATTGTCGACCTCACCGAGGAAACGGGATGGGGTCTCGTCAATGTCCCCGAAGAAGACGGATATGCCGCCGCCGGCGCGGCCGACCCGGTCGGCTTCGATGAGACAGCCTTTGAAAGCGGGTGCTGGTGCTGGTGCTGGTGCTGGTGCTGGCGCAGGTCCTGGGACCCCGGCCACTGGGGTTAGGCATGTACGGCACCGGAGCCAGATTGTGGCGCCGTCGTCGAGTCAGGGTCAGGGTCAGGTTTCGAAGAGGAGCGACTCGCAGTCTTCTGGGTCAACGTCTACGACGGCAGGGTTGGCAGCGGGAACGACATCGAGTTCGCAGTTTACGACGTATCAGCAGCAGTTCTCGCCGAGGAAGGTGGTGAGACCGACGGCTTTGTCGGCTGCCAGAGCGTCCGCGGATGGGGAGGATTCACTGATTCCGGCGTCGTGGCCAGAGATTGCGGCCCTTCAGACGGAATTACTACAGTTGGGCTTGCTACACTCGTCGTCACTACAGCAGACGGCGGCACTGAAGGCTGAGTCGGAGGAACAACTACAGACCAAGTATGACGCGGTCGCGAAGACGTATCGCGCGATTGTTGGGGAAGAAAAGAAGTGCCAGCGGTTGCTGAATGGACAGGCCTTGAATCGCTGGCTAGAGAATGCCAGCGAACATGGTGGTCGCCCGAACTTCGCCGCGCAGATCCAGGCCTTTTCGCAGCTCGTGCAGGAAGTGTGTGATTTGACCGACAGTCTCGGAGGGAGGTATACGATGCTTGTCCAGGAATTCGAGGAATGGTTCCGGAAAGCGCAAGCCATCGAGAGCATGCGACTTCATCGACAACAGGGAGATGCGAGCCATGTGGTTTTCATTGATCCGCTCGATCGCGTATGGAAGGACGAGGTACACGCCATGACTATGAAGCTTGAACAGAGCTCGAGGCAGCTGCAGAGCCTGGATATTGCGGGCTACGACGGACCAGAGCAAGCGCTAGCTGATGCTGCACTTGTGCGCACAGCCAAGGGACTAGACGTCATGATCGCTTCGATGGTGGACGAGTTGAAAGCGATACGTAGGATCGAAGCGCAGATTGTAAGGTCGGAGAGGCAGTGGGTTAGTCAGCTCACAGCGGAATTGGCTGCAACCCACCCGCGAGATGCGAGGGGCCCGAGGCCTGGAATGTGGAGAACTGCGCTGTTGAGGTCATAGACGATTCTATTTGGATTTATCTGATGGATCGACCATGGAACCCTCGGAATATCTATTGCTCGCAGAGTGTGAGTACCAAGGCAGGACGCTCAGTAGCCAGACTGTACCTAGCACCTCCGCTGCAGCCGTCTACTGGCAAAGAACTGAAATTTAACCATAGCCATACGTAGGTAGGGTTGACACTAGACAGCACACCAGTCGCTGGGAAAGGGATAGAAACGAGAGAAGAAGGGGAAAGGAAAGCAGCGAGCAGCGAGAGAAACCAGCCAAAGAAGAGCTGTCTAGAGCAGGCCCACCGACAGAAAACTCGGGCAAATGGGTTTCACAATAATGACACGTTCAATGCATCCAGAAACGCCGTCTGTCGGTACGAGGAAGTGTCATCGACAGGGACGGGAAAACCTGTTCGGTTCCTCGCCTGATCCATGATTCCAACCCATCTGCATTCCTGAGACTGCTCGCACCTGGTTATTTTATTCCTTTCCTTTTTTCCCTTCTCTCCCATTCTTTCCTTAGCCCGCCAACGGTTGTCAACGGGATCCATGAAAATCCTGATCAGTGCAATGGGTCGCGGGTTGATATTCGGGCTAGTATGCCTTGATTTGGACGAATCGCCTCACTTCATGAAAGTAGTCCTCTTTTTTTGGTCGATCATGCACTCTACTACCTTGGTTTTTATCCAACCATGCAAGTCTCAGAATTCGGATGGTGAGGGGCCGCCTGAGAGGTACCGGAAGTCTTGAAGGTTGTTGGCCTTGTTCTCCATAAAAGTGATAGCAATCAGCCAGTGAAACCTGAACTTGTACGATGCGGAAAACAGGACTTTGCATTGCAGTGTCCGGGATTCTGCCAGGGTAATTCTTAGACCTGTTTTGTGTCTGATCGTCTTTTCGATCAGGATTTTCTGTAGAATGGACGTTGACGAGTTGATGAAATGATGAGCATGGAATGATAGCGTTTTGCCACGAGTATCACCCAAGGTTGCTAAAAACATATCATAATTATAAACAGAGTAAAGAGGTAGAAGCTGAGAAAACGAGGATAATCAGCAAACAGTCTCACAGGGAACAGCGTAAACATACTTGAAGCAGTAAGCAAGCTAAAGTATCTTCCCTAGTCTTGTTAGTAGTAGTACTATTTATCTACTGCTTATTATTAGGCAGAGTAGCAGACAGCCCCAACAGGACACAGACATCTAGATTCCTTAGATTCCTGGATTTCCTGCAATCTGCAGGCCATTCAGAGCGCTTCAAACTGCATCAGAGAACGGTGACAGGCGGGTTTGCTTTTTTGACTAAGCGGTGGAGTCACTGCCGGCATGATCATCATCGTCGGGTCCGACTCGGGTGTCACATTTCAAAGAAACTCGTGCTGGAGAGTTAGACTAAAGTAAGAAGATGGGATTCTATTGCAGATGGTGAAAGAGAGAAAAGCAACAGCAAAAAGAGGGAGTAATTCTTGCCGAGACAATGTTAAGCAGTGATTGGCAAGCAAAAGGCTATATTACTTGTCAGATGTAAGTACCGTAGAGGTGGTCCCCAGAAGAAGAATGGATCCAGCGACAGTACAACCTAGAGAGTACCTAGGAGAGATGCTTCGGCACAACCAATACATGGAGAATAGTAGTTCGGTGGGTTTTGAGTCTGGACCTGGAACGAATGGATGGATCTATCTGGCTTAATAGTTGATCAAGCCTCAAGCGCCCCCCTTCTTTCGGTTCTTTTCGTTTGTTCTTCTCTCGGTTTCTATCTATTCCACCTACCTCTTTTTACTCGCCTCTACATTCCCTCTCTTCGCTCTCATTCCCCAACCCACCCTTATCGACTCGATCTACCGAGATTAGCTTCATCGGATCTTGCTTCTGCATTTTCTCTTCCCCGGATCTTCTTCCCCCTTGTTTTCTTACCTGCTTCATCTCTTTATCTACCACATTCCTTCCTGGCTAACTTTCTATCGCCGAGACTGACGTCACTTTCGCCCCAAAAGATACGACGGCACAGAACAGAAGCAACAGAGGCTCCGATCGCCAGGTCGAGATGGTCCACACGCCAGGAGACTAGAAAACCGGTCCCCGTTTAGATCGAATACCTGGCCCTAGCTTCTGCATCGACGCCGACCATGAAGGACTCACTGTATGATCGCATCTGGCGCCGGGAGTCGGGCTACACTTCGCCCCCGACGAGTATTCGTGGCATATATGGTTCCAAAGAATGGATTGACGATTTGGATATTGTAAATGAGCTGGGTGGCCACACGGGTTGCGTCAATGCCTTATGGTATGTGCTAACTTCGAGACCACTAACGATGGACTTCTTTCTCTGACGAGGTTTCTTGTCTCCGGCGGTAGTTGGTCGCGGTCTGGTCAGCTATTGGCCTCCGGTTCTGATGATCTGCATCTCAACATCTATTCGTACCAGCCGGAATGCTCGTCGGCACCCTTTACGCTCAACACCACCGTTTACACCGGTCACAAGGCGAACATTTTCTCCGCCAAGTTCATGCCCCATTCGAACGATCGCACGCTGGTGACGTGCGCCGGCGATTCTCAAGTGCGCGTCTTTGACATCGAGCATTCCGCAGGTAACAGCAATGTCGCCGCCACGTCTGCTTTTGCTGCGTCGGCCCGGAGCCGTCGCTTCAACAATTTCTTTGGCAATGCGCGCTATTTGAATGAAAGAAACACCAATTGCAGAGTCTATCGGAGTCACGCGGATCGGGTCAAGAGGATTGTCACCGAGTCGTCTCCGTACCTCTTTCTCACATGTTCGGAGGATGGCGAGGTTCGTCAGTGGGATTTGCGCCAGCCATCTTCCGCCTATCCGCAGCCGCGCGGGGGACAGGGCTTCATGGCGTACCGGCCGGGTCTGGAGCATGACGATTCGAATGTGCCTCCTCCGCTGATCTCGTATAAACCGTACCATCTGGATCTCAACACCATCTCGTGCTCCTCGAGTCAACCGCATTACATCGCGCTGGGCGGCGCTCACTTGCATTGCTTCTTACACGACAGGCGAATGCTCGGACGGGATCTTCTTGCGGAAAAGGGCCATCCCGGGGGACTTTCCGACAGCGGTAGCCAGCACGATGACGAACTGATGGGACAAGCGACGAGATGTGTTCGGAGGTTTGCCCCCGGCGGTAAGAGACGAATGAGCCCACGGGATAATGGGCATATCACCGCCTGCAAGATCAGCGACGCCAATCCGAACGAGATGGTTGTCAGCTGGTCTGGAGACCATATATACAGTTTTGATCTAGTTCGGAGTCCCGATGCGAACGACCCGGCGTCAGCGGCTCAGAAGTCCATGCATGGAAGTCCTAGTTCACGTAGACATCGAAGCTCAAAGAACAGAAAACGTAAACGGCAAAAGGGAGCTTCACTGTCGTCTCAGTCTAGCGGCAACCGCCATCAATCGCGTCGGCGATCGGCGGAACACGATGACAGCGGTGAGCTAGCCTTCAGAGTCCGCTATGGCAATGGAGAGATGGAGGATATCCCGTTCCCTTCGCTATCCGACACGGTGTCGAGCGCTCCGCCAAATGTGTTGGAGCAGGCGCAGTATTCGGTTCTGAACGAGGCACAGCGGCTGAGCATGCGTATCGCCAAAGGACTTGTCAAGCTCCGCAAGGCCCTCTTCTCCTTGGAAGCATCTGTGCGCGAAGCTACCGAGGCCTCAAGCCCATCCGACCTGACGCCGTACACTCCCTCATTTTCTACTGTGTTGACACATGCGGCGGAGCATCTGCCCCGAATGGGAGAAGTTATGCGGACATGGAGGTATCCTCTCGATCCGAGTCCAGAGGTTGTGGGCTTTCAGCAATCTCTTCGTCGTAATCGGGAATCTGCCTGGAGATTCGTCCAAGCTTCGGGAACACTTGCACGGTTTCTGGGAGGTGAGATCCAAAGGTTTTCCGAAAATGAAGATTCGGCGATCAACCTATTCCAGCAGATAGTACCTGCACCCGGAGAAAATAACGTGATTGACACGAAAGAGCAATTTGGCTATGACTTTATCAAAGCTATCTTGCTGTTCTTCGAGGGAGGAAGGGGTGCTGTATTGGCTGGGTTCAAGAGCAATCCCTTTCACAGGCGTAATCTGGCGCGGTATCCGATTCGTGAAACAGCTGACGAGAGTGCTATTGAATCGGTCCTGGTTCCTTACCTTCAAAGCTTGGCAGGGGCGTATCCGGTGGTGAATGTCGATGCCTCGAGATTTGAGCATGACAGCACTCGCACACTGTTCCCGACACAACATGCTGCAGTTGCCGCCTTTGCAAATGCCTTGAAATTGCCACTGGAGGATTTGGGACATGTTGCGGCCAGGGTTAATGGTGATGGTGGGACAGCACATCAAGTTCGATCTCTTGACCGGGCTTCGGCAACCAGGTTCTGGGTTCTCAGGGTAGGTCGAGGTATCTTGATGGAGACGGGTACTGGAGTCAACTACGCCTTTGTGAACCGGGCTTTTGGCGGGCTGCGCACAGAAATTGAAGATAACTCGGACAGTGAGCTTCCGCAAGAGAGGCTGCAAGAGGATATCGACGGCAGCGTCGAGGAGGAGCCGATCCAAGACGTGCACCTCGTGACTTCTGGTGCTTCTATGAACGGAGACTCACGAACCTCCAACCCGAGTGGACTGCGGACGAGGTCCACTAACGGCAGGTCGGGCGTTAGAGATGGGGACTCCATTGAGCACGGCGATGCGGCGGTTGTGAGCGAGGATGGCTCCGATGTGTCGACAGAAGACGAAGGCGAAGATGAAGAAGAGGACGAGGATGAAGGAGACTTCGACATGGAGCTCGGTGATTCTTCTGACGAGGAGGAGGATGAGGACGAAGCCGAGGAGCACCTCATCAACAGATATGGTTTCCGACGAACGCGAAGAGAGGATGTCGAACTGGACGTGCCTTGTTCCTCCCATACTAAAGTCTATCGGGGGCATTGCAATATCAAAACAGTCAAAGACGTCAATTACTTTGGGCTGAATGACGAGTACGTCGTGAGCGGCAGTGACTCGGGCCATATATTCATCTGGGATCGGAAAACAGCGAACCTGGTCAACATACTCGAAGCAGATAGCGAAGTTGTCAATGTTGTGCAAGGTATGTCCATTTTGACCACATATACGCCATTAGCTCACGCTTGTTTATAAGGACACCCGTACGAACCGACCATCGCCGCCTCTGGGATCGACAACACTATCAAGATCTTCTCACCTGATCGCCATGCACAGGAAAATGCACGCCGTGGTATCAACATCCTAGACCCCGATAACCCGGCCAACACGCTTGGTGCGGATGTTGCCGGTATTGGCGGCCTCAAAAGTTGCAAGCGCATCCATGACAGCTACCGGATCATGAGCCAGAACGACGTTGATCGTCAAGGAGGCATGAGCGAGGCGTACATCACGGTAAGTCATCTGCTCCTTCGTTCTTGGGATTTTATCCTTCCTTCAAAATCTGACACCGTCATTCTCAGAGGAGTATGCTGGCTCGGTTAGCTGCTACATTACGGCAAAGACAGACTGTTGGGGGTGCATTGGTGGACGGAGCGGGCGAGGGCGCGACCATTGTTCTGGACGAAAATTGCACTGTAAGCTCTCGGTTGATTCTTGACATCCCTATGGTTTGAAGACTAAATATTTTATGTTCAGGTGATGTGAGTCCGCCTCGCTATATGGTCTCAAAGCGTGGTCAACTGGTCAACTGGCCATGCGTACGATTTTTCGACGTTATCATTAGACCCAGGTTGCCAACATTATTATATACACCATTCTTGGGACTCTGGGTATGTCATGTACTGGCAACGTATTGTAGTAAGCAGCACTTGGACATGTTACAATCGGTCGACAGAATAGACGGAATTGTAGCGTACTTGAAAATTCTCTGCCTCATCTATAGTCCATATACCGCTGGAATTGTGGTTCAACCTAGTTATGTGCTGTGGTTGTGATCTGCTTGTCAATAATCATTATTATCGTGTTATCATCACGTGATGATAACGATACCCCACGTCTAAAAAAAAAATTGAGACATCCATATGGGTCCAAGACCGTGAAGCAATTGCAAATTATTGCCGTTCTTGAACATACGTGTATAGCATCTAATTCTTCTTCTTATCATTGTTATCTTATTGGCCTACCCCATAGAATTTCCCGGAGTACACCGCTTGAAATATACCTTCCACATTCCAGAGCACAGCATATACCTCCCATATATAAAGGAGCGGTTACGAACTTTATATAGCAGCAACGCTCAATTCCAGATATTTGAATACGCTCAGCTCGCTGCTCGCAACGGTCGAACATAAATATAGATATGCACACAGACACAGGTGCAGAGGCACTCCTCCGCCAACGCTCCGAAGCAACAACCCACCTATACGCAGACCCCCACAATCCGCACAGATACCTCGACCGAGGCCGGATACACGAGCGACTAGGTTTCTCAGATCTTGCGTCGGCCGATGCGTACCGGGCTCTGTCATTGCTGGAGTCTGTTGTTGATCCGGATGGGTGCGAGTTTCAGGCTAGGCGGCGGGTTGGGAGTCCGCACGAGGATGGGGATGAGGATGAGGAAGAGGAATTTGAGGATATATCGCAGGAGGAATACGATGGGATGATTGGTGGGGTATATGCGTTGCTTGTGAGGAGCTTGGTTCGGTGTGGGTGTTATCGGGATGCGTATGAGTTCTGTGTGCGGGGGCTTGCACTGTTGGAGGATGGGGATGTGGGTGTGGGTGCGGAGAATGAGATTGCTGGGTTGAAAGAGCAGCTGGGGATGCTGAAGAAGGTGTATGCTGCTAAGCAGGGGAAAGAAGGCGATGGGGAGGTGGTGGTGGACGCAAGCGTGCTGAATGCGCAGGGCTACGCGAGGCGGGTGCTCTACCCGTGGAACACGCATGAGCCTGACCGCAAGGCGCCCGAGACGCTGGATTTGCTAAACGAGAGGCTGAAGGATGTTGCGCCCAAGTGCGAGGTCAGGGCTGTTGCGCTGCCTGCGTTGCATGGTACGACTGCAGGCCCCGACGACGAGAGCGCAGCAGAAGTCTCCGTCCAACTGGGCCTGTTCGCAAAAGAAGACATCGCTCCCGGAGAGATCCTCCTGCGCGAGTCGTCGCTGCTCACAGCCACCAACCGTCTCCACGATGACCTCTGCGACGCCTGCAACGCCCCGCTGCCGGAGCTCTCATCCGCGGAACCCCCCGTCGCGTGCGACGGCTGCGCCGACACCATCTTCTGCAGCCAGAAATGCCACGACACAGCGCAAACCGTCTACCACGGCGCCGTGTGCGGCCTCATGGACAACCTTGAGTCGATCGGCAAGGACATCCCCGACCCGAAGGACAAGGCCGATTACCTGTACCTCCTGCTCCTGGGCCGAGCGATCGCCATGGCCGCCACGCAGGATATGCACCCGCTCGACCTCCCAGAGGTAAAATACATCTGGGGCGACTTCCACGACCTCGACCTCAACAACCCCTCAGACTCAGACGACCCCACCGCCACCCTCCCCTTCTCCTTCCAGCTCAACATCCTCCAGCCGATGCGCATTCTCGAGGAAATGGAACTGGACCCGTACGTCAACCTCTCCCGCTACGACACCTGGGTGCTCAACACGCTGTACGCCAAATTCCGGGGCACCGCGTCAGGCCGCCTCTCCACCTGGGACGGCGGGCCGGAGCTCTGCGCCGTGCATCCGCTGTGGTGTCTGGCGAACCACTCGTGTGACCCAAACGTGCGCTGGGAATGGGGCGGCGAGATTACGTTCCGGGCGAGGACGGAAGCCGAGCGAGCGGTGTGGAAGGGGGAGGGGGCGCCTGTGCGGCGGAGCGGCGAGGGGATCAAGGCGGATGAAGAGATTCTGAACCATTACTGTGATATTGGGCTTGATGTGAAGGAGCGGAGGGAGTGGGCTAGAGGCGCGCTTGGGGGGTTGTGTCAGTGCGAAAGGTGTGTCTGGGAGGCTTCTACGGCGTAGATGGTTGGACTTGGTATATAGAATGGTTGTGATGGCGATACAGCACTGAAGATACCCGATAGATGACTGAATGACATATGCGAATCTTACACAGACTTGATATACACGACCAATAGATTCAATGCAGATGCTCAAGACTGGTATTGTGCATAGCAGCTTCAGACGAATTCACAGCCTAGAAATATAGATACAGCTTTGAGAACCTTTGCCCGCCCATATTGTTCCCGTTATTTTGACCATTAAAACCCTGCAGAGTCACTGTGCAATGTCCAAGTACCGAAAGGCATAATTCAATATGAGCTTTTCTCTTGTTACAAATAGTCAGATGCACGGCCCCGACGGGGCGGAGTCCTAGAAAGAGACCTGCGCCTCATGGAGTCGCGAGGTGGAGGCGAGCGAGATGCCGAGACAGAGCTCGAGTTCCTCCTGCGTCTTATTCCTCCTGCGTCACGTCCATACCGCGGAGGACTGGGCGATCGCGACAGAGAATCGCCACGGGCACGGCGACCAGGAGGAGGACGTTGAGGAGATACACTTCTCTCGCCACGTCGACGGGGAGGAGAAAGAGACTGCGACGAGTAGCGTCTACCACGCGCCCTTGCATCCGCAGCTCGGGGTGGTGGGGTAACAGAGCGCGACGGTGACCTGGAGTAAGATCGATCTCTCCGGCTGTAAGAGGTTCGCCTTCTTGGCGGCGTGAGGGATCGCGAAGGAGAGCGAGAGTCGTAAGATTTGCCACGGACACGTCTAGGTGGTGTACGAGAGACTGACGACCTCCTTCGGCCAGCTGGCGAGCGTGAAGGACTATAGGACACTGAGCGCCGACGAGACTTTGGAACTGGAGATCTCGATCGACTGTGGCTTGGGGTATAACTTCTTCCTCGAGAAGATCCAGACAATGATCTCGAGTACGACCTTCCACGGCTAACGGAACGACGCCGGCCGCGTGTTCGTGAAGGAGACCGTGAATACGAATATGATCGTGAGCGAGAGCGAGGGGAACCAGTGCATGTCGAGCAGGTAGAATGTGAGCTGACAGACTCCGAGTCCGACTCTGCGTCGCGTGCAGGCAGGGCGGGAACAGTCGGTTTGGGAAGATTCTTCAAGTGTTCCCGCATGTCTTCCGTCAGAATACCGAAGCCGATACTTGTAAAGTAATTGATTGAAAAGCGGGTGTTGCGAGGGTTGTCCAGAGGGAAGAGTCCTTCGAAGCTGGGCCGCAGAATCTCATCCCTCATGCGCTCCTGCAACTTCGCAAGGCCAAGATGTTCCCCTAGATCCTGGAACAGAATCTTGATGAAGATACGGCTGCTAGAGGTCGTCTCGTCTTCATTGAGGTGAATGACGGACATGACATGCCAGCCGATGGCGTCTGTGCTCAGCATATGGCCAAAGAAACGGGCTATATTGCGCAGACGATTGGTTTCATATCGATGGATTGTGTCGTAATACTTGGCGAAGGCGGCTTCGAAAAGATCAGACCATAAACGGTTGATTTTCGCAAATCGCTCTCCAATCAAGCCGTAGAATTTCGAGTATGTTCGCTCCTGGGAACAACATTCGATGACCATCGAGGGGAGTTCTGGCTCCAGGCCAGGAGGCAACGAGACCTTCATGAGTTTGTGGCAACATTCTTCAAAGTCGATACTGGACATGATAGTCAGGTAGATTGTTCGCCGGAGATTGACGAGATCTGTATTGCTCTGATCCTTGATCTCCATCTGTCGTTCTTCCTCCTCTTCCTCATCAGAAGTCTCGTCGGTTTCGTCCTCATCTTCTTCTTCGTCGCTACCCTCGCCAAGAATTTCGGCCTTGAGCTTCTTGTACGCCTCTTCGTGCTCCTCCCACTGAGGATCGTATTTGAAGACATTGAGGCCGTCTTGAGTATCAATTTCGTCATCGAGACCGATACGATGGGTGATCTGATCTTCCTCCTCAACTAGGTCGAGTTCCTCCTTGACCGCGGGGTTGTCCTTGTATCTATCCTTGCGAACCTGGAACAGGACCTCGATCATATATTGAACTCGTTTGTCGATGTCGGCCTCGTGCAAAATATTTCTGAATTGATCAAACACCGCCAGAGCGATGGGAGCGCTCATCTCTTCCAAGTGCTGACCAACTTCCCGGGTCAGACCGACGGCAATCTCCACACTATCATCTGTAGGTTTATGTAGCAGAAGAAGGAGAATCTGTGCGGCAAGCATCTCGTGGGCGACTTGCTGGTTACACAAATGCGCGATAAAGGTTGTGGATGAGATGCAGACGGCTTTATCGTTTCGCTTGAATGCTTTTCGAAATTGGACAATCAATCTGTTGAGCAGCAATTCGCCGACTTGAGGCAACTTGGTATTGACAATGGCCGCCATCGCCGCGTAGATCGGGGTAAACGGTAAACTCGCCGCTTGCGCCTTCATGATGCTCCTGCAGAACAACCCTCGGCCACGGACCAGATTCTCCCCAAAGAGCTCGGGAACGATGAACTTGATGTTGGACACATTGACCTTGTTGATCAGACCGTTGATGGATTTCTTCAAAGCTTCCCATGCCATACGCTGGTATTCTTTGCTGTTCTTATCCGTTATTTGCGCCTGCAGCGCGCGCAATCGAGCTGGTGGTATGTATGTGCCCCCAGATCGCATATTCAACAGTTTTTCATACTCAGCTTTGGCGGCAGCTTGCTTCTCCTCCTCGGTCATGGGCTTCCGCGCAGCTTCCTGCTTCTCATGCTGACGCAGGCGTTCGGCCAGCTGGCGCTCTCTTTCGATCGCACGCTCGGGATCGATACGTGGCGCATCGCCATCTTCCTTCAGCGAGTCACCAGGTGGCGAGCGACGGCGACGAGGGGAAGGGGACCGAGATGGAGGAGAGCGTTTTCGCGAGGCTGAGGGCTGTGGAGAGTACGAGGTGCCTGGGGGAGGTGTAGGCACGCGAACGGCGGATTGCAACACGACAGAATCCGTCATGGTTGCACTGTGTCTCAATCTACAACTCCGGAGTTTCTTGAGCTAGGTATCAACTCCAGAGCTCAAGATGCAGTATGTGATCCGACAAAGTTCTATCAGTCGGGAACGTGAGGCGGCGAAGGGAGAAAGCCTTAGCGTCCAATAATATCACGTGACCACTGAGGAGCCAAGCTGGCCTGGACTGTTTATGGGCAGTATCAGAGAAGACATTTCGTCGTGCACTTCCTGCGTTCTGTTAGGAGGGAATTAACCAAATTCGAGCATCCATTATGGTGAGTCTTCAATTCCTCCTCAGCCATACCCAGCTTATACTGACTGAATCTAATCGCAGCTGGGCCAACTCGTGGGATCCGCCATGCTCTTGGTCGCTACCGCGATCTTTCTCTATTACACGGCTTGGACTCTCCTTATGGTACTTAATCCACACCCTCTTGACGACACCTGACACGAAAACTAACTATCAAACAGCCATTCGTTGACACCGGACACCCTCTTCATGACCTCTTTCCTCCTCGCGTGTGGGCTATCCGCATACCTGTCATTCTGACTCTACTGGGCTCGGCCGTGGTTGGTACCTTTATTGGGTTGGTAATGATCAAGAGCAACAGAAAGAAAGCCGCCAAAGCGGCTGCTGCGAAGAAGAAGACCTGAATATTGCCAAGAAGAGGTGGCATACAAAGGACCGGTGAACAAAAGCAAAGTCCACCGCAGTGTGCAAGGGAGTTTCCCCTTGATTTTATCTAATAAACGTGTATCAATAGTATCTAAATTCTTTGACTTTCGCTTTACCCCTATCGAGTTAGAGAGGAATCCTTCACGTTGTTTCATCATGAGGATGTTGATGCTTGTCAATGACGAATCCATAGGTCATTGGCAGGCAAACAAGTCTACGGTACGAGGTGTCATAGGGAAATGGCACGTTGAGGAAGAATTCCCTGGACGATGACTAGCATAGATTTGATATGACCGGCAGGAATCATGTCTCAGTCATCGCTTGATCCTCCACCAATGACACCTTGGGGCCTTACAGATCATGGCTGTGCTGCAGAAGTGACCCCGTGACAAGTCGACAACGAACACCTGACGCTTGATCCTGAGTCGAAAAAGTCTTGGTCGTTGTTTGACTGGCGGTTACCTCCGGAGGCAAACGTGGATACGTGGAATGTTCGAGCCAAGTTTCAACATCCAGTTGATGATGGTGATGATCGTGACCTGCCACCTTTTTCTATGAGGGTAGCCCTCAGGCAAATCACGTGTCGTATGCTGACCCCGTGTTTCGGGCGCGCGTTGTTTGCAATGTTTGTCTTACCCCTCATGCGGGATGGGGATGATTGTTTGTAATGTCGTTACCAGCAAAGATACGGTACCTCGTGCCAGATATATAGTCACAGGCATTCATGCTCCAAGATCAGCTGTCCAGAAGCTGCGAGGGATTCTGTAGCTTTGAAGTATAGGTCCTGTGAGAATACCTTATCATTTCAATAACTTCTACATATAAACGATAGATAGACCGGGTTTATGAGGGGTGCCAACTGAGACACGGAGCGGAAAGTAGGGGGCGGGCAGATAGGTACCTTACGGAGTAAGGTACCAGGTAGCTACTGATAAGGAAACCAGCCCTGGAACTATTGACTGATACCTGCTAGCTGCTTGCAGATAACGGGTAAACTTTGGTTTAATTACGTATGAGCAGTCAGCCTACCATGGAGAGATGTCATCTACCTATGCTCCTGACCTGCATGGATTCCCCCTCCCCCTCTCTTGAACCGTTTACCTGCTCTATATCTCTCTTCAAACAACTATCTGAGATCTTTCTTGAGTCCTGCGTTTTGGGACAGTCATACGAGACTGTAGTTCAGAGATACTGGAGATAATTACCGAGTTGGAGGCTTGGAAGACAGAAGAAAGTCTGGCATCCGAGTCATACTGAATACCGCATCTACAAGGCGTATCCAAGGGTACAAATCCCCCCAGGTACGCTGGCTCGCGCGACAGCTCCGCACTCGAACAGAGAGAGTGCAATAACTTATTCCGTCCTTCCTCTTGAGATCTTTGTCACTTCAATCAACAAATAATAGTATGTTTCAATGAGAGCCCGCAACTGCTTCTTGCGATGACTCACGCTGACAAGCGTTCTGTACACAAGGTCCCACGCAGTCTCTAGATAGGTTCCCAGCTCATCGATCGTCTTTGCCAGTCAACATCATTGTTTGAACACCCGTTCTCAGACCTTATCAGAGGTCTTGAGGGCGGTCTCCTTAGCGAGATTCACTGTTGCCTCCTTTGAGGCACTCCTTCCAGTTGAATGCCCCCGGCAGCCTCGGACGACTTATTTCGCCAGCAGGGCCGGGCCTCAGGCGATCTCATCCCCCTTCCTCCAGATTTCACTCGGCCAAGTCCCGAAAACAATGACAATATTGGAAAAACGAAGAAAAAGGGTAAAAACGGCAAAGGAGGTAAAGGGGCCAAAGCGGTAGCCAAGTCTCCGCCTGATGATCTGTATGCATGGAAATCACTCCTCTTCAGGCTATAAGTGGCCACAAACTGACAAAGTCTGTCATCGATGCCACAGGATCGACACTTCGCCGCCTGTGCTACCTGAGCCGGCGTCTTATTCGGATACTCCGTTAACTCCCCCAAGTGATCCAGTTGCCTCGGCCGTTCCAGACGCTTTTGGGTCTCTTACGGAAACGACGGAGAATGATCTTGCCATCCGTACGGGAACATGGGCAAAATCAATTCCATATGGAAAAAGTCCTCCAAATGATGGTATCAATGGAGAGCTCGCGGGCGGCTCTCCCCTTAGCTTCCCTACGCACCTAGATAAAGGTGGTTTCAGTCAACCCTCGTCAACCTCTCCTCCTCCTCGAAGGAGACCCTTGAGCTACGGCAATGGATATCTGAGCAGCAATTTGTCCAGGCAGCAATCCGTAGACAGGCAGAAGAGCCATTCTCTGAGTGGCCCGTACGATGGTCATATTCCCCTGCCTCATCTGCCGCAGCCTCACTTCTACGGTGCTCCAGATATTGATCTCCCTCCAGTTACTGGTTCAAACCGTGCAGCTGGAGACGAAGGTTACTCATTTTGTGGCTTTGACACTTTGTCCGGTCCAGCATTCAAGTCCTCCAAAATGGGTGGCACCGTAATGCTTGTTGGCACTGACGGGGCCTTGGACGTTCTCGCAATCGAAGACCGCAAAACGCGTTTAGTGGGAAAGCTCAGTGGGCTCAGGGGCCGGGTGATAGAGGCAAAGATCCTAGCCTCTACCTCATCGAACGATCCGTTCATACCGTCTAGACCACACGTCGCCGTTATAATACACGGACCCTGTCCCTCAAGTGAAGACGAAGGCCGGACATCTTCTGCTGGTTCGGAAACAAATGAGATACCACCTAGTCAGACCGGAAGGCTTCCGCCGGGTGAAAAGCGCGTTAGCAAGGATGAGCCGAAACTGTACCAAACCAGAGCCGAGATTTATTCTCTCAGGAGCGGAGAGCAGATCGCGACACTCTTCACCACGAAACCTACCCCATGTTTTGAGAACATTCCCGGATTGCCTGCCCTGGCCCCATCTCCTATTGGGAACCTTAAGCTACTCGTCAGCGGGAACCATATAGTGTTGGCGTCCGGCGTCAGTGGGGAGGTGTATGTATACGGCATAAACCCTTTCTCACAGTCACAGTCATGTGCATATCAGTGCTTGGGTAAAACTTGGACAAGTGTACAGACACGAGAGGCTCGGCGATACTCAACATCATCCAGTTCAACTGATCCGGATGCATCTCGCAACGACTCCCCACATGGTTCAGCCGTTTCAGATTACCCTGTGCTGGCGCTTAGAGGACGATGGCTGGCAATAGTGCCACCTTCCTCAACTTATAGAGCTTCTATTCGTGGAACGGTGCCTGCCTCACTTATTCAGGGCAAAGCTTTTGGGCACGAGACGCGTAGTCCTCCAGCCAAGCCGTCGGTCACATCCGCAACGGACGTTGGCGAGGGCGAGAGCCTCTTTGACAAAGTAGCAAGGGGTGTCACACAAGAGCTGGTACGTGGTGCCCGCTGGATGGGTGACCAGGGACTTCAAGCTTGGAACAGTTACTGGAATAAAGACCAGTCTCAGAACACGTCCTCGCGCCGATCTCCAAATTTTATGGATTTGCAACAACAAGGATACAGTCTCTTCCCTCCGACACACGCCCAGGAAACTCAAACTACATCCCCTGCAGAACCTGATTTCGTCTCGATTTTGGATTTGAGACGATTGGATGATGGCGGCGAGGCAAGGAATGTTATGCTCAACCCCATCGCTACCTTTCAGGTCCCTAATGGATGTAGCTTCTTGTCATTCTCCCCTAATGGCTTGATGTTACTCACGGCGAGCAAGAAGGGGGATGTACAGTACGTTTGGGACTTGATGCAAGCCAGGCATTGTCGGGCAGGGGTCTTCCTTTCCGAGGACTCCACATCGCCATCAGCCAGTGTGCGACAAGTTGCGCGATTCGCACGTCTTACTACGTCTTCTATTGTCGACGTGATCTGGTCCCCCCCGTCCGGAGATCGTCTGGCAGTGATAACCCGCAAGGGTACAGTGCACGTTTTTGACCTTCCTCGCAGTGCTTTCCAGTGGCCTCCGTTCCGGCGAGCTCGTCCCCAACCCCACAAGTCACAAGCCAACAATTCCCCCACGGACGAAGCGACTGACAGAGCGGCTGTGACGAATCCGCTATCCGCCGCGCTCAAACTCGTTGGTGGGAAAACACAGCCTATCCTGGCTGCAGTCAGAGGTAGCACTCCGTCCACCGGCTCTGCATTTCCTGCAGTCGGTGCGTTCGCAATTCCCTCCGCGGCTGGAGTCCGAAGTGGGAGGGCGGTTGCTGCTGGGCTTAGCAAATCCATGGGTGCAGCAACTGGTACAGTCAATACTCTCCGGCACGCTGGCGAAAATCGACTGCATCTTTCCGGTCTCGCCCGTGACCCAGCCGCGTCTCGTGTCGTTTGGACTTCGAACAAAGGGCAGCCTTTCCTGGGTGTGGTAGACAATGGATTCTTCCGGCTGTACCGGGTCAAAAGATCCATGTCTTCTCACAGGAATCGCCAGCTGCAGTCGGTTATTGGAAGCAAGGAAATCGAGTACAAGTTGCCTGCGAACCTTCAGATTCCATGCGGTCCACTGCTGATTGGGACATTCTTTTATGAACACACTGTGTCTGCCTTCTTAACCCTGCCGTCTTCAAACTCACGGCCCCACACTACCTCAAAGATCAGGTGCCAGCCCCTGTCCCAGGCCGAGATCGAGACGAACACACCTTACCAGCCCTTCCACACCGACCACAGAGTCAATCTCTTCGTTTTCTCGAATGAAAATGAAGTATGTGATCCGTTGACGTGTGGCCCGGGCGGCCAGTGGATCTTTGGCGACAGCATCTCGCTGACCAAGCTCCACGTGCGGCCATTCAGCGCCGGTGGCGGCACCGGGGACGAGGACGATATTGTGCACGAACAACACCACGGCTACGGGGGAGAAATGGAGAACCTCATCAGTCTGGGCAACAGCACCGGCAACGTTGAAGAGGTTGTTATCACCACTCGCAGGAAAAAGAGACATTCCATGGCAGTCTCCGCTGCTCCTGGCGCTGGTGTCGACGACGGATTCTTCGAAGACGACTGTGAGGTGCTGGATTTTGCTCGGGATCGGGTTTGAAATTCAACATCAACCCTTTCTGTGCTAGATGAAGCACGCTGTGCTTTATTTCCCTTGCGCATCCGAGCAGCTCGACATATTTCTAGACTTTGATCTAATTTTGGCGTTTGGTCTCGAGGTGGTGCTCATGCCTATTCATAGAAATCCATACATGCAGAGCAGCACGAGATAATCTGGAAGTTTCGATGTCATTGGAGTTTATTACACGGTTGGTCTTGTTTATTCTTCTGGCTCCAGGATACCTTTCTTGGGTTCTATGACGCTCCCTTTGGTTCTGGATGTTTGCTGTGTGCCTGATACTCTTGCAACTACATACTAAATACCCAAACACTGTACCTCTCTATTGAGATTGATAGACAGAATGAGATCTATGGAATGATTGCTTGATTCTATTATGCACTTGCTGAGAGGTCTTGGGGTAAGATATGACTATCACCTAAGCAATATCCTTGTCAAGGAATATGAGTTGCCTCCTCCATCTCCTCCTCCCACCACTTGCGAAACTCGACCAACCGCTGTGTCCGCACGCGAGCCATTTCCCTCCCCGTCTGCGTCTTCATCATCCCCTCCAACCGCACCAGCTTCTCCTGAAAGTGAGCTATAGCATTATTCATATCCCACGGTTCCCCAGGACCAAGATATTTCTTCCCCTGCGCCCCCAGAAACGTAAAACACCGCCCAATCCCCACCGCCCCCAGCGCATCTAACCGGTCCGCATCCTGCACCACCGCCAACTCCACATACCCCTCCTCGTCAATCAACCTCCGCACTGTCGCAGGATCTTTAACCTCCTTCGAGTACGACACATGCGTCACGATGGTCTGCACCCTCGCGGCGAGCGCCGCGTCCGCCCCATGCGCCAACAGCGCCTGCTCCACCATCCTGCCCGGATCAACCGCCGCCTGCTGCTGCTCTCCAGTCGCAGACGTCGCCGCAGCAACCTGCGTCAGATACTTCCTATCCCCGATATCGTGGAGCAAGGCCGCGAGTTTGACGACGTCCGCGTCGTAGGCGATGTCCGGGTGTGCGAGCTGCTCCTTCTCGAGGATCGTGCGGGCTAGTGTGACGACGCGGTGGACGTGGGCGGGGTTGTGGGAGGGATCGTGGGCGGACATGCAGGACGTCACGAAGGCGGCCATGGTGGTGTAGAGGTGTTGGAAGTCTGTCGGGGGTGCCATTTTGTTTTCCCTCGCTTTGTTCTTGGTTGAGGTGGGTATAGTGTAGGAAGAGAAATGCGTCTCTGCTAGGAATTTATGTGATTGAGGATGCGTCAGGCTGTAGATAGTTGGTTTATTAGAAATGAGAAGATATCGTTATGTTTCTCTTTACCAATTTTTGACGTGATTTACGCGTTTAAGCGGGGAGTTGACGCGCAGCTTATCAATCAGCCTTATCGGTGGGGATCCTCTTATAGATCTTCACGGTCCACGGAGTAGATCTCTCATCATTCATCGTTGGCATCTACTTGATCACATTGCAATCATGTACTATGCGACTCGCATGATGTCAAGGTTTATGGCGTCGATTCAAAGGAGGAAATATCGGATTATGGGTGGAGAAAGCCCGGAGACCTTGGGGGAGATGACAAACGGTTCCTGAGCTGCAAAGCGTTATGAGAATGTTCGGAACTCTTTCAGATGACGTTTCAGACCTTATAGTGCCTAGGTGGATGATGTCTCCGGAATGATGGATCTCTTGAACCTTGAACGGACCTCGCTGAAGTGAACGTCCTTGACAACTGCGTCGGGTCTCCTGGTACTCAATCAAGGCAGCCCTTGCCCATATGAATGTCAACGTTCATACTGTGATTCGAAGTAGACTGCCAGTGAGCCAGACTCGTTATTAAGCATCTTTGCATTGGTATCTCAAAATGTTTTGAAAGTACTACACATGAAAGGCAACTATGGCACAGTATTAGGTGGCATCCTTATTAGTACTTCAATGAGAATGAAGAAAAATAAAATCAATCGACCCATGTCCCGTAACCTATTAACTCCCGTCTCGAGATTCATTACCATCTGGGACCCAGTCGTAGCCGTGAGCCGTGTCGGTAAGAACAGGTCATTGTTTACAGAGCCCAGGCAGCAAGAACGAAGCCAAGGAGGCCAGCGGCGGAGACACCGAGCTGCAGCTGGCTAACAGCAGCAGCGTTGGGGGTCGAGGTGGCGGTAGAGCTGCTTGTAGCAGTGCCCGAGCCAGAGGCGGCGGAGTCGGAGCCTGTAGATTGTGCAATTAGCTTTGACTTCCTTGGGCCGTTTCAGGAATGGCCAAATAGAATCAGCAACATACCAGATGTGCCAGTCTTAGAGCTGCTGGAGCCAGTGCCGGTGGTGGACGCGGTGTTGGTGCTGACACCAGTGTTGGCGGAACCAGCATTGGTCATGGTCGCGGGGAAGAAGTGGCTGCTGTAGCAGCTTTTCTGGCACGCGGCATACTTGTCGGTGTCGCTAGGAGTGCCAGAGCCCTGAGGGCACGCAGCAACACAGCTGACGGTGTCGTTGGCCTGCTGGTCGCTAGGGCAGGGAACCTTGTAGCATCCAGCAACACAGCAAATGTCATTAGAACCGCCTGAATGCAATCGCGAGGTTAGCTTTACGTGCTGGATAGTTCAAGAAAAGCTATAAAAACGCACATTTGGCGGCGCAGGAGGCCTCGGGGGTCAGGCTGGCGGTGGTGGAGGCTGCGCTGTCAGTGGTGGACTGGGCAGTAGCCAGGACCAAGAGAGAGGAGACGGCGATGATGTTGTTGAACTTCATTTTGACTTGGATTGACTGTACAGATTCAGAAGCGACAGACTTGAGATCTCAGTGCAAGGGAGAGAAAAGAAGATTGCTGCTACAAACGAGAGACTGGTGTTTATTGATGAAGAGGAAGAAGAAGGGGAGGGAAAACAAAAAGTAGTTGGGGGAAAGGAGGAGTAATAAAGTAAGACCAATGACAGTAGTAGATACCCTCAGGCCATGAAACCTTGCTGGGAAGGGTTCTCTGTGACCTGTGGATATTGGACACACTAATGATTCCAAGTCTTGTCACTCCCAGGTTTCTCGTTGTTACGCCTTCCCATTAGTAGGGTTTCAGTCTTTCCTGTCTGTACTCCGTAAGTTAATACTTATTTTGAGTTTTAGGGCTATCCCGACTGCTTTAATCATCCACTGACAGCGTCACTAAGGCTTCATGCAGTATCTCCTCAGCTAGCTTAGCTCTGTGGACGATCGTGGTTGGACAAAGCTGTTGAAGAATTGGAGAAAATCAGGTTGTCGTCTTTTAGTCTGGATTCTTCCAGTAGCATCGGCCTTACAAAATACAGCGTACAGCAACAATACATAATAATAATGATCCAAGGAGGATCTGATCATCGTCACCGACTGCTATTTTCGAAGCAAGCCGCCTTGTTTAGCTGATACGGTGACACTCAATAATAGTGCAAAGATACCTGGTGATAGGCATAATAATGATACTTGACTATATAATAAATGAGATGCTCATTCAGTGTAACCATCATTTTGCGAATCTCTCGATCACCTGTATGGCATCAAACTTCAGCTGAAAAGTGAAGACCCTTGCTGATTATTATTATTAGCAAAATGAAAGATCAGAGACATGAGGAGATTGTGGCTGTGGAATCTGGGGTCAGAATTCAAGAAAAAGTGTGCCTAAAATAACCAGATTCCTTGGCGTCGCCCTGTCTGCCTCTAGCCCGAAGTCATTTGACGCGGACCAAGTTTCAATTTTGACTTCTGTGCCTGTGATCTCTGACCAGAATGGAAATTGTGAGGGAGGCAAATAAGGGGTCTGTCTTTGTTGATCCTGGACGCTGCTCCGTCAGTACTCTCGATTTTCCACCACGACAATTGAGGACCATCAAACTTGGTATGAAAAGGGCGACTGTTGCCTTGGACAAGGTATCTCGAATCTTCCTCGTTAAACCTCATCGCAACGCCCAAGTGGAGCTGCTAAAATGGTTTCCATGACTCCTCCCTCCACCAGTAACACTAAGCCCAGAAGCGAAGGACGTGCGCCGACGATTCACACTAGACGATGGGTGCAAGTGCAAACAGGACAAACCCCATTTATACTGTCAATTAGCCTCACGTGATGTCGCGATACCGCGTCGCGTCGCTTCATCACTAAACAATGAGCCTTATAATCCGACGAGGGGTTATTTGGTTAAGATCAAGCGAGTCGCGACATGCCCGTTTCTGGTGACGACTCTGATCATTATTTTGACGATGAGATTGACGACGTTATCGTTCCTGGGACACCCGATGCAGTTAAATCAGCCCAGAAGAACAACCGTCCAGCAAAGCGTCGGCGCTTAGACGCTGGCGTTTTTGATGATGCAGGCAAGCTACCGCGACCTGACATTCGCTCAGGATCTGGATCTGATACCTCTTTGCCTTAGAATCCGATATCTCCACAGATCAGGGCGATGAGGAGGACGAATTTCAATCGCCCGACCGAGGGTCTGTTAACGGCGTTCAATTTGAGGATGTCGAGAGGAATGTCGAGGGAACCTCCAAGTACAAGGTCTTTGTACCAAAACGCAACAACTTCCAGGAGAATATGTTCGTCACACAATTGACCCAGCCGCCTTCGCCCCCGGAGATGATTCGTGGCCCTCGATGGAAGAAGCCTGGCCCCGAACCTCTTGCGCCCGAGCCTACAACAACCACAGTTGATGCCAGTCATCAACCGGATCAGTATTATGATGAAGATAAAGAAATGGAGGCTGCTATTGCAGCATCACTGCGCTCATTTGAGGAAGAGAATGGGGGAAACCCCTCTACTGCATCCAGGTCTACCCCGGCACAGACAGCTGTCCCGCCTTCCGCAGCACTGAAAGAGCCTGCGGCTGAAGTACCATTCGATCTTGATGATATACCAGATGATGCCTTCGATTCGGACCTATCCTTGTCGCCACCCAGAACGACATCTCAAGCGGCACGTAGGCCGCCTGTTCAGTCCCAATTCAGCACCAATCGCCCGTTAGGCCTACGGCAATCCACGTTATTCGACATGGCTGCAAGAAATCCGGACATGTCATCGCAGCGAGGAGAGCAAATATTCTCGCCGCCGGAGAAAAATGAACCTCCTACTCATCACAAGCTCAATGAAGAGGCTATAAACACGTGGGTCTACCCCACTAATCTGGGGAAGACGAGAGACTACCAATTCAACATCGCACAGCGAGGTCTTTTCCATAATCTGCTGGTGGCCCTTCCTACTGGACTGGGAAAGACGTTCATCGCTGCGACCATTATGCTCAATTGGTATCGATGGACAAAGAGTGCTCAAATCATCTTCGTAGCACCGACAAAGCCCCTGGTAGCCCAGCAGATCTCTGCTTGCTTCCAGGTGGCCGGCATCCCGCGATCACAGACGACAATGCTGACAGGTGAAGCCGCGCCAGGCATTCGCGCGGAGGAATGGAAAGGCAAACGTGTTTTCTTCATGACCCCTCAAACCCTCGTCAATGATCTCAAGTCAGGAATAGCCGATCCCAAACGGATCGTCCTGCTCGTTGTTGACGAAGCTCATCGTGCCACTGGCGGCTATGCATACGTGGAAGTGGTCAAGTTCCTCAAGCGGTATAACAAGAGCTTCCGGGTTCTCGCACTCACTGCCACTCCAGGTTCTACTGTGGAATCAGTGCAAGCCGTCATTGATGGCCTGGGTATTGCCAAAGTGGAGATTCGCACCGAGCAGTCTCTCGACATTCGGGAATATGTACATGCTCGGGACACCGAGGTGCAAACGTTCCAGAATTCCGATGAAATGGTGCTGTGCATGGAGCTTTTCACAAGGACTCTGCAGCCGCTTGTCGACCAACTCCGTAACCTTAACGCCTACTGGGGAAGGGATCCGATGGCTCTCACCGCGTTCGGTCTCACCAAGGCCCGTCAGCAATGGATGGGTTCGGATGCAGGGAGGAATGCGAACCTTGGGCTGAAGGGCAAGGTCAACGCGATTTTCACCGTCCTGGCGAGTCTGGCCCATGCTATTGATCTCCTGAAGTATCACGGTATCACGCCGTTCTATCGGCACCTTTTGCACTTTCAGTCTAACACTGATGGCCAAAAAGGTGGCAAATATCAACGCCAAATTGTGCAGGACGAAAGCTTCAAGAAACTCATGAACCATCTCCAGCCTTGGACCAAAAACCCAGAATTCATCGGCCATCCTAAGTTAGAATACCTCAAACAGGTCGTACTCAATCACTTCATGGATCGCGGGGAAGGAACGGCAGCCCATGGAGACCAGAGTCAGTCAGCAACACGAATTATGATATTTGTGCATTTTCGAGACAGCGCTGAGGAGGTTGTCAGAGTTCTGAAGCGGTACGAGCCTCTGATTCGACCCCACGTGTTTGTAGGGCAGAGCAGTGCGAAAGGATCCGAAGGAATGGACCAAAAGACACAGTTGAGCATTGTGCAGAAGTTCAAGAAAGGCACATATAACACTATCGTGGCGACCTCAATTGGTGAAGAAGGTCTCGATATTGGCGAGGTCGATCTCATTGTCTGCTACGACTCTTCGGCGTCGCCCATCCGCATGCTCCAGCGCATGGGACGCACTGGTCGTAAGAGAGCCGGTAACATTGTGCTACTTCTGATGCAGGGCAAAGAAGAGGAGTCTTATATTAAGGCCAAAGACAATTATGAGAAAATGCAGCAGATGATAGCCAGCGGTACTCGTTTCACCTTTCATGACGACACATCCCCTCGCATCTTGCCCCCAGGAGTCCGCCCTGTGGCTGAGAAGAGGCAAATCGATATTCCGGTGGAGAATACGCAGGCTGATCTACCAGAGCCCAGAAGGAGAGCCCGGCCCCCAAAAAGGCCGCCGAAGAAGTTCCATATGCCAGACGACGTCGAGACTGGTTTTGCAAAGGCGTCCAGTCTAACTGGGAAGGTGACGAAGAAAGCAGAACCTAAGAGAGCCGTCCGCAAACCAACTCCAGAGCCTGTGGAGGTTCCCGCCCTGGAAGAAGTTCTCCTTACGCCAGGACAGCAACAGGATCTTGAGCGACGCTATTGTCATATAGGAGGCACTAATCCAGAGTTCATCCGGAACCCACGTGTTGACGCCTATCCTCGCCTGCAATCCGTCCCTAGGCCCACAAAAGCTGTTAAACATGGTTCCTTGACCTCCCGCATGATTGGTACCCTCCAAAAAATGAGTAAGGTAAGTGTTGATTGCGAAAGCCGATATAGGACAGTGTTGGCTCTGGAGTCAAACAAGAAGATGGAGGACTCAGTTCTGTCACGCGAATCGGGTCCTCCAGCGCATAACAGTGGAAAGCTGGGGAAGAAGCCGCATGCCTTCAAAAGGCCGTCGGTCAATTCACGGCCAAACAATGTACATGTGAGGAAAGACGAAAATGAGGACGATTGCACTCCCGAACTGCTGTCTCCAGAGAAGTTGATGTCATCTTTTCTGGAACCTCATCCCGAAATACCTCCCTATTCATCACAAAGAAGCCAAGATGCTTTTGAACTTGATTTCCCTGATGTTGAGACACTTCTCAATCGCAGCGCAGGGCGTCATGCTTCTCGCAAACGGAATAGATTAGTTCTTGATGACAGTGAGGGATGACATTTTGGTCAGCGTGAACGCTTTTGGATACTTGAACTTGACTTTTGGAAGATTATCGTCGTCTCTAGATACCCAAAATTACATAGCAATAGATGAGTCTTGAATCTCTTCTCTGTTTAGGGTCGACCAAAGTATGTTCACGGGGAAAGCTCAGGGGGTAGCCTAAATGCCACCCCCACTTTCTCCGCGCACGCACCTTAATCGGCCAAGTCGAGAGGGAGGTCCGGTTTCACGTAGAGCTACACCAATACAACACTCTTCCCACACCTCACACCATGGCAGACATCCAATTTGACAGTGCGCTGTAAGTATCCAATTCCAAGCAGTCGATTATATACCTCATATTCCACATCTTGGGCCCTCAGAATGAGGATCCGGACAACGGAGTGTCACCCCGCTCGGAGACGACAACAAGAACAACAACAGCTCAAGCTGACCATAACAACCACATTCTAGCGATCTTCTTCGGCGCCTCAACCCCCGCGACACGAAACAGAACCTGCAGGCCATCACATCGATTGTCCCAGACCTGACCGAAGATCTCCTCTCCTCTGTCGACCAGCCTCTAGAGATCCGCCGCTGCCCGAAGACGAACCGCGATTACCTGCTCTGCGATTACAACCGGGACGGGGATAGCTACCGCTCGCCCTGGAGCAATGAGTTCGATCCACCACTGGAGGACGGCACGGTCCCCAGCGAGCGGGTGAGGAAGCTCGAGGTTGCGGCTAACGAGGCCTTTGATGTCTATCGGGAGCTGTACTATGAAGGTGGCGTGGGCAGCGTTTACTTTTGGGATTTGGATGATGGGTTTGCGGGTGTTATCCTCCTGAAGAAAGGTGGGCTTGTTACTTGATGAAGGGTGAAATATGGGCTTGGCTAATAGGTATTGCGGACAGGTGTTACACCCGGAGCGAAGAGCTCAGGAGAGTGGGATAGCATTCATGTCTTCGAGGCGACTGACAGGGCGCGCATGTCTCATTACAAGCTCACGAGCACGGTGATTCTGCACTTGGCGAACGAGAATGAGGCCCTCGGCGAGATGGATCTCAGCGGCAATATGACCCGGCAGATGGAAGTCGATCTCCCTGTGGAGTCGGATGCGAGCCATGTCGCCAATGTCGGTAGGCTCGTTGAGGATATGGAGTTGAAAATGCGGAACTTATTGCGTATGTGTCACATCTCTGAAGAGTTGTTCTGTCTTGACACGTCACATGCTAATCTGACTTGCGACGGCAGAGGAGGTCTACTTTGGCAAGGCCAAGGATGTGGTGGGTGAACTTCGAAGTAAGCCGCTTCTCTCGTCGGGGTAGGACCAAGGGAATAGATGCTGACAAGGAATACAGGCCTCGCACCGCTTTCGGAAACCAATAAAGAGAAGGCTGCACACCTGGAGATGATTAGGTCCATGCAGCGGTAGTGCATCGACCAGCTATTGCTCTCTGAGTTCTGCGAACCAGCATCTGTGCTTACTTGCCGTGTTACATGAGCATGTCTGTGTTCTTACTCCTCATTTCGCATCATCAAAGCTTCTGTCATACGCGTCAAGGTCTGTAAAGTCTGAGAAAGGCGAAAGTAAATAGGTCTCGTTTCTTTTCAACCTCCGCCGAATAAACTCGTTCACGAAAGCATCCGGGAACTGATAATTGCTTCAATTCAATGTGTTGGGTATCATATAGCACTCCTAGTTGGCCCAATAATATGTAGTTCGACTTGTAGGCCCAAAGCTTCAGCGCGCTGAGATAGGTTGAGCATTGGCTGGCGCCTCGAAATGTTTAGGGCCTCTCAATCGACCTCCATCTTATGTCCTCCTTCCGTCTTCACCCTCGCGGCTGAGGAATCGCCAAGTTGTTCCACGAACTGCCTCGCTGCTGCCCATAGCTCAGCTTCCTTATCCTTCCCTACGGTGTCCTTCCTGCTATTCAGCCAGCTGACGTCCAACGGGTTCGAAACACCCGGTGCCCCTCCTCCGCCAGCACCAGGTAGATCACCAGTCCTCGAGGCCGACTCCGGCGCTAAGATGTCAGCTTCCTCCAGGGCGTATACCTGGCGACGTAGTCTGACATCGATGGAGGAAAGGAGCGCAAAGTACTGAGACGTAGCCTCTTTGAAGCGGGCTTTATGCGACTCGAGGGAAGTGTCCTCGGGGGAGTCGCCCGTTCTGGCGTTTGTGAGGGCTTGGATCGCGAGACCGGCGGAGTGAATCAGTTTTGCAACATCCTGCGAGCGATCAGTGTCTGCTAAGTAAGTGGTTTGGTGACGGCTGCGAAAGGTTCGTTTGTGTCTTTCTTGATTGTCGCTCAGAGCTACCTCCTTACCTTGTCCACCTCGTTCAACTGGCGGATCCGGTCCGCTGAAGTAAACACTTGATCTGGTTGTGCAGAGCTGCTGCCCTCAGCCATCTCTTTGACATCTGAGGGATTCCACCCGAAATCTACCTCAGTGAAACTCAATTGAAGATAAGGTCAAAGTAAGAGTAATCTGAGCTATGCCATCACGTGCTGTGATGCCGGACAGCGACAAAGTCGATTACCTAAGCCAACCCACAGCGCTAACCCCAGACAGTCCTAGCTCAATATCAGAAACGTGACTTCGCAAGCCTCCCGATTTACTGAACCATCCGAAATCAAGTCGCTTTCGCATCTTGTGTTCGCTTTTCGTTCAGAACGCAGCGAAACCAAAAAAAGACGCGACCGTCAGTATCTGGACATCTAGCGTCGCGCCATGTCTGCGCCAGGCGGGGCTCCGAGCCCTGCACCTCGAAGTGCAAGCATCGGCCCCGGTGGTGGTGGTATGTCTATGCCTCCCCAGCAGCCCATGGGAAATACCACTCCAGTGGGAGCACCGACTCCGGGTCCTCCACCGCCGCCACCGAGTGGTGCGATGTCGCAGCAGAATCTGAATCAAATAGTAAGTATTGAAGATTTTATGCATGGATTTCGTGGGTTTCTCGCAGAGTATCTCTCATGTGTTGGCGTTTTTCGTCATTGATAAAGCTTGTTTTGGCTGTGTTGCACTTGAACAAGCCTTGTGTTTGTCTTGAGACACGGCTGCAGCGTTTTATGTGTCTTGAGGACGAAGTCTGTCATAATTCAGTTTTCATTTCATGGCTTGCTTTACATCATGTATAGACTTTTTCTTTACTGTTTTGCTAATGCTATCTAGGTCATTGATTATCTGGCCAAGAAAGGATACAGCCGTACTGAAGCCATGCTGCGCATGGAATCAGCTAACCAAGAAATCGATGGCCGTCCTTTGCCTCCTCTTGGCGAGGATGCGCGTCCCAAGTATAGAATGGGTTTCGGTGAGTATCCCTACATAGTATATCATTAGTCACATACTAATGCCGCATGCATCTAGATATACTGAAAGTCTGGGTTGAAGACAATCTAGATCTGTACAAGGTAGGCTACTTTCTCATTATTAACATGCGCAATGCTTATCTTTGGACAGCCCGAACTTAGACGCGTTCTGTGGCCGCTCTTTGTCTACTCTTTCCTCAACATGGTGACATCCTTTTATCCTCAAGAGGCCAAGCAGTTCTTTGATATAAACAAGAACCTGTTCCTTCCTGAGCACACAGACGATGTCCGTAAACTGGAGCCCATCAGTCTTCCTGAGCATGTTCAGGACAACGCCACGGCCAAACTCTACCGGAATAACAAGTATCGCTTAGTACTCAGCAACCCAGCATTTTCGAACCTTATGCAGTTTCTCGAAAACAAGTCGAAAGAGGGAGGCTCTGTTATGTCCGCTATTCTGAGCAGCTACTGCACAATCATTACCAAAGAGCGTGCGTCCGACGATCGTTTCAGCTTCGCTGCTATGTTAGGCCAAGCTGGGGCAGGGCAGACGTTTCCCGCTGAAGACGAAGGTATTCCCGGTCACCATCCTGGATCGGCCTACACCGGCGATAATCCGGCAATGGCTGGAACATTACCCCGGCTCCGACTGGGCAGGCTTCCTATGGAATCAACGCTTGAGACCGACGTACGAGGCGAATTAGCAGACGAAGACATGAAGAACCCCCCGGCACCTGGCCACAACAGTCTTGTGCAGGAGTTTGACCAGATGATCAAAAAGGAAGAAGATGATGAAGCGCCCAGTCGTGCCGATATTCCATATCCTCCCTCGACTGCTCGCGATGTGGCTCTGGAAGTTCAGAAGGTGAAAGAGAATCGTGATCGGTTCAGGATCGAGGGCCGGACAGGAGGTGTTGGTCCTGCAGTCAGTGTTTGCATGTTTACATTCCACAACACTTATGACGGGTGAGTAATGACCGTTTTCCTTGTCTGGAAATTTTATTAATGAAGTGATAGAATCAATTGCCTAGATTTCTCCGACGATAATATGCTCGTTGCAGCTGGTATGCAGGAGTCGTATATTCGTGTTTGGAGCATGGATGGCAAGAAAATCCAAACAACCTACGACAACGTGGATGATGCGCCTCCCTCGAACTCGCGTCGTCTGATTGGACACTCTGGTCCGGTTTATGCTGTCGCATTTGCACCTTCTGCCACACGCTCAGAGGGCGCTGTAGCGCCGACCAACGCGCGTTGGCTACTCTCCTCGTCTGCAGACAAGACCATCCGACTCTGGTCTCTTGATCTATGGCAGTGCATGGTCGTTTACAAAGGCCATGATCAGCCTGTTTGGGATCTTCAATGGGGACCTTTCGGTCACTACTTTGTTTCTGGCGGACATGATAAGACCGCCCGTCTCTGGGTTACAGACCATATTCGTCAGCAGCGCATTTTCGTCGGCCATGACCAGGACGTGGACTGCATCTGCTTCCACCCCAATTCCGCCTACGTCTTCACTGGCAGCTCCGACCATACGGTCCGCATGTGGGCGGTCACCACCGGTAACGCTGTGCGGATGTTCACTGGTCACACCGGCAATATCACAGCCTTGGCCTGCAGCAGAGACGGTAAACTTCTTGCATCCGCAGACGATCAAGGATCCATCCTCTTGTGGGATCTGGCACCCGGAAGATTGTTGAAGCGCATGCGCGGCCATGGAAAAGGAGGCATCTGGTCCCTTAGCTGGAGTGTTGAGTCGACAGTCCTGGTTTCTGGCGGTGCCGACGGCACTGTCCGTGTGTGGGATGTTACCGGCCCAGCCCAAGATCCGTCCCAAGGTCGTGTAGTCGGCGAAGGCGGAGCAGGCACCAAGGTCGATGCTGGCAACCCCTCGGCCGCCTCCACCCAACCCTCGACCTCGGTTGCTCCGGGAATGGGCAAGAAGAAAGGAAAGGATGTCGTCGTCACACCTGACCAGATCAGCGCCTTCCCGACGAAGAAGAGTCCCGTCTACAAAGTCAAGTTCACGAACATGAATCTGATTATTGCCGGCGGAGCTTATCTTCCTTGACGAGAAATTGTGAGTTTCGTTACGTTGCAAAAGTGGCGCCAGATACCCGTATTGTATTTTGATCTGTCTTCCCTTGCATTTCCTATTGCTCACTGGACCATTATGGGGCTTGGTGGCTTGATATTCGGCGGCGTCGTGGGGGGAGGCATTGGTGTTACATTGGCAGTAGTACAAAGAAAGTCCCTGGCTTTCCTCTGTCCAATAATGATTTAATTGAATCGTGTTTGTAAGTCTATAGCATGGTAATCTCTCTTTGTCGGGACATTAGAAAGTAAAAATGGTTTCACTACTCTACGGCTTCTGCAGATGTCCCGCGCTGCCACCACCATGCAAAGCACTAAACGAAGCACCGGCACCTGCACCCTTCTGCATGGCAGCAGAAGCCTGCATATCAGCCACCTTTGGCGGAAGCACCAACGCGCTCCGATCATTCCGTTTGTAAAAGTCCACCAGGATCTGGGCCGTCTTCGCCGGCATATCCTCCTGGACGAAATGGCCCGCTTCAGGGAGGACCTGGAGTTGATATTTTCCTGTTGAACATACCGTCAGCTGCAGAACACGCCCAACAACGAGAAGGCTAAAACAGACCTTGCATCTGCCCGATCATCAGTTCCTTATCCAGCCTGTCTGTCCCAGCTAACAGGAGGAGTTTGCCGCCGCGCGCCTCCAGGAATTTCCGACTGAGGCCGATGAACCAGTCTTCCCAGAAGGGCTTCGTGGCGGAGAGGTTGGTCCGCCAGACCCATGGTTTGGCGGGGTCTGAGGGCGTTTCTTCTTTGTACAGGAGGGATGGGACGGAGACTCTGGCTGAGGTTCTGTTTCGGATTGTTCGGGATCGTGTGCTGCGGCCATGGGTTAGCTTCGCTTCTAGTCGACATTTTCTTTCGGTGATGTAGAGGGAGAGATTGTTGACATACTGCCACTCAATACCCGACGTCAACGAGGGGAATCTAGAAGGCCGAGTCGAGAGATATTTCTCCATGCTTTGGAGGGCATCCATGGCTGACCCTGTGTCATTCTCGTCAGTACAACCCTCGAAATAGAGAGCGATATCATACCCTCGACAACATCCAGCACCGCATAAGCCAGTAATTTGTTGCCGAGCTCCCCCTTCTTCGCAACGTCAGTAATCACCGCACCCCCGAGACTATGCCCCACGAGAACCAGGTCGGGAAGCTCCTCCCAGCCCATCTCCGCCTGAGTCTTGCGGAGCACGTAGACCAGGTCTTGGTTGAGGGTCCCGAGACTGAGATCTAGTTCGGCGGCTCCTCCATCCGCCCGTTGCACCGACGTGCGGCCGTGGTCGCGCGCGTCTAGCGACAGAATCCCGGCTTTGGGGAGGATCTTGCGGATTTCTTCTGCGCAGGTGGCGAATGACAGACCTGATGAGCCGGCTCCGTGGTGCATGACGAAGAGTGGACCAGAGTCGGTGGGTGGTGTGAGATAGACATGGTGGACAATGCGGAGAGTGTTGGTTTCATGTGTTAGAAAGAGCTCTTGGGTGAAGAAGTCTGACCAGCTCAGTGAGGAGGACTCGGAGGATCTGGATGTCATTAGCGGGATTCTCACAATGTTCTCATGGAGTCTGTGGGGTAGACAGGTGAATGCATTTTGCACCCGGGATGCATATGCATGTGCAGTACGACTGTGCTAAACGTACCCCTGACTAGCTCTAGCAAACAGCTGCCTGCTCGGTGAGGGAATCACGGTCCCCGCTGATGAGACTGAAGAGGAGTCCTCATCGTGACTGCTTTCGGCGGGGTGGTTCATTGACGAAGACTCGGACAGAAGAGGGGCCTCTGGCGGCAACTTGGCCAGCTTGGATTTGGCAAAAGCCTTGTGAAGATCGCTCATGGGCGGTTGATATCTATGGCTATGGTCTGATTATATATGCCTCTATATCGACGTCAGAGCAGATTTGTTGATTAGGGAAGGCGGTTCATTTGACCATCTAGTCGGAGATGGCGTTGTGGTAACGTGGGGTAGGCTCAACCTGAACAGGGTGTTTCGAAACTGGACTAGATATATCGGGTAGGGGAGAAAGGACTGGCATCTACAAGGATGGTTTATATCGTTGATTGGATTTTATCTTATTATTGAAGCATCGTGCACTTGCAAAGCAAATGTTGATAAATGTGTTCCTGTCTTGTTTTAGGTGGGCAGTACCGCCCTGACTCTGAGCGGACGGGTGAGTAAGCACCGTTCTCTGCTATAGATAGACACCATCGCAATCACGCAGCGACGGTCATCGGGCGTAGTGCTTTTATCTTGTCCAGTACGATGATACGGCCCTTCATGGGATTACTTCGGTCAGTTCTACTCGTACAATCCGGCGGTGGGGAGTAATTACGAGGAATTGTGGCCAGATTATATGTTTGCGTTGGTGTATCGGTCACAATACGCAGTAGAGTATATATATCTGGATAGTCGTGAAAATGGCAAGTCTGCAGTTGGTGCGCCATGTCCCACTATTTCTACTGCCAAAGTAGAGAGTAAGATAATCACATATATCGAGCCGGAGGTGGCCAAATCCCATCCGGCTCCATCATACAGCTGGAAAGACATGATGGAGTAATATGGAACAGAACGTAACCTCAACTGACTATACAGGAAAGGCGCTATGCGAATGTCGACGGCCGGGTGGAATACTGTCTTCAAGGCTGACGATCACCTCCTGGTCTGGAATGGTGTATGTATACTGGCTGATGAAATACATTTTATATGGCTGTGCGACCTGGGGAGGCCTTCAAGAGGCTTATTTCCTGGCCAGATGTCGAAGTTGCCCATGCTAGATGGGTCAGTAGTTGCCCTGAAGCGCGAGATATATATACAAAGGACAGCCCACAGAAGCTGTGGAGATCTAGGCCAACAGCAACTGAGTAGGCCGGTCAGATCGAGACATAATACCTCCGTCCACGCCTCAGGTACTTCTATTGCGATGAGTAGTTGAATATCACGTGATTTACTGGATCGTCGATGACCTCACTGCGTCTGCAATTTAGGGATCTGCGGGAGCTGCATCAATGGTTCATCAACGAATGCGTCTATCTACCGGTGGCTGAGATCCCGTTGATCAGCTGGACACACAGCTCCATTTCCGGCGGCAAACATGAGCTTATCTTCTGCCAGATGTTCGGTATTACATGCTCGTGCTTGATAATGAGCCGCTGTCTGGCTGCGTTCGTCATGACGTCAACTCCAGAAATTCATGATCTACCTTGCTACCAGTAGAGGGATACCCCTCTATCTCAAAATTTTTACTGTTCATAATCTACCTCTCTCCTTACTCAAGTTTAATTAATTTATTCCTTGCGTGGTATCTCTGAAAGGCCATAACGACTCCACTGTCGTCTATTACGGAACTCCTACCTATGACATAGGCCGCGCAGAGGACAATGGTTTCACTGTGGCGCTCGAACGATAACCCGGAGCGAGAGGAGCAAGGGCGTGATGGAGATGATAGACCCAGAGGACAGTATCAGGAAGCAGATGAACGGACACGACTTTTACCGAGAGACCAAGGATATCTGAGTCCTGATGATCCTGCAGTAAGTTGCGGATGTTGAAGATTACAAACCTCCTGCGTTCGTGTTTCTCTAACAGCGTTTACTATCAGGTATCCCCCTACAATCTGTGGAGCGTCAGGGCTCTCAGAGCCTTGTCCTCTTTCTGTCTCGCCCTCAGTTTCGTCTGGTGGACCTTCCTGCTCGTCTCCATCTTCGTCAGCCCTCCGATGATGCACAGCCGTGGCTCTGGCTTTTTTAGCTTCGCGTATACGACACTCACCGTCGGCTACCTCGTTATCGCCCTGCTATTCTTTACAATCCCGTCAAAGGCGATGACGATATCCGGCATAGTGCTGGCCGTCTTCCTCTTCGTGGATATGTGCATCATCCTTGGTGTACCTCGGCTGCGCGTCGAAGAGGGCTGGGTCGGTATCGCCTCGGTCGTCTGGGCCACCCTGATATCCATTTTCAACGTCCTCCAAAACCGGGCTGTTGCCTGGGGCAAGAGGGAGGAAGAGGAGCGCCTTACCGGACGAGAGGAAACCCGGCGGTCCCTCCGGGAATGGATCGCCGTGCTGATTGAAACGATCTTCATGGTTGTGTTCGCGATAGTTTCGATCCTCTTCACTGCAACTCTGATCATCCGCGCCCGCGATGCCTCCCTCCACGCCCCGGGACAAAAGTACCTCGTCAACGGTGAGACGTACCAAGTCCACCTCGCCTGTGTCGGTCCCATGAACGGCACCACCGACGGCAACGGAAAGAAACCACCCACCGTCCTCCTCGAAGGCGGCGATGGCCCAGTCGAGCACTCCCTGCAACCATTCATCGACGACGTCTACAAACAAGGCCTGATCGACCGCTACTGCTACTGGGACCGACCAGGATACGCCTGGTCCGACAATGCCCCCTCCCCACACTCCGCCGGCATGGCAGCCGATGCTCTCTCCGAAGCCCTTGCCCTCGCCGGCGAGGAAGGACCCTGGATCCTAGTCTCCTCCGGCATCGGCTCCATCTACAGCCGGATCTTCTCCAGCCGCCACCTCCTCGAAACGAAAGGCATCATGCTTATCGACGCCATGCACGAGGACTACCTCGGCCAAGTGGGCAACGCCGGCCGCGGCTTCCTGCTCTGGCTCCGCGGGATCCTCTCCCCGCTAGGCCTGGACCGCATCTTCGGCGCCATATTCAAGGGCCGCACGCGCGAAGACCGCGTCTACGGCCGCAGCGCGTACCAGACGGGCAAGTTCCTCAAGGCAAAGTTGCAGGAGAACCTCGTCGCCAAGTCCATGACTGCCTCCGAGATCCAGACGGCGCATCATGTCCAGATGCCCGATACGCCACTTGTCGTCGTAAGCTCCGGGATCGAGGTCCACAGGAGCAACAAGTGGGCCAAGACGCAGGAGGATCTGACCAAAATCACGCAGAATTTGAAGGATTGGGATATCGTCAAGGGTGCGCCTCATGAGGTCTGGAGGACCACTGAAGGTCGACAGGTTCTGGAAAAGAGACTTAGGGAATTGGTCAAGGGCGAGTGATGATACACGTTTCTGGGATGATTTCGTTTCTCCATTTCAGGTTGTCTATCAAATTGTAATGTATCTAAATTGTCTTACCATGGTGATGTCCTCATGTTTGTCCTTCTATATGCGGTCCATCCTTCTTTGGATTTCGGTGCCTTCTTTCAGGGATCTCTCATTTCACGCGATTACTACCTAGGTTAGGATGACAAAAGCAATCCTGTCTGATCATTGCAGTCACACTCATGACTCTAATCAAGCGCACTGGAGATCGTACACGTGTAGACCAGAACGGAGCAGCCTCTCGAATCAGAAAGACACCAGCCATAAAACTATTACGAGTAGGTAAACTATTACGATTAGGTATACACTCATGGAGCTCTCGAGCCCTGATATGCAAGTATCAGCCATCACTTTTGGAGTGCAGCGGACTCCGGATCTTCCTCATCCAAATAAGGGCGGTCTTCATGAAGGCTGGACAGACTCCGAAAACCCATACCAGCAAGGAAGCGTAGGATGATCGCAAAGACACAGACGAACATCGATGCAATGGTCACTAAGATTGGATGCCGCATACCAACGACGAATGGCCGGACAATGTCGAAGCATAAGGTGGGCACAGGGAGACGCAATTCGAGAAGGCGTGTATACCCATCCATTGAAGTATGGGAAGAAGGTGCATCCTGCTCGGAATCTGCAGCACGTTTCCGGGAGGCTGATAAAACAGCTTCCACATGCACCATGTATGAGACTTGAACTAGCGAGGAGCACTGCGGGTTGTGCGGAGGTTGGTATAGGGTCAATGTTATCGGAGTAGAACTGTGCAGCTTCTGCCAGTGGGGAATCAATCTCGAGGGACGCGACAGTAAACCGGCTAAATGCTTCAGAAATGTGTTCTCTTTGGGTCTGCTAGACGAGGCCCCATAATCGGTGCTGAGTGACCTTAAGAATGCGATTCGGGACTCAGGAGAAAGTATAGCCCGAAGCAATGGTAACCTATCACTGGTGGGTATTGGAGCTGGAAATGGCTTGTCCGGATCGCCTAATAGAACACGATACGCATTCTCAACACCGCGATGGGCGACTCTCCGCTGATCATGAGGCTTATGTGGGCTCGAATCGATCCATGTCTCTCTTTGCACAATCGAGGCAACTTTCTCTTCCGAAGGAAGATATTCCACAAAGAGAGAATGTGGCCGAGGCCATCTTCGAGGCTGGGGAAGACTTGTGTGCTGTGATGGTGTGGGGTGCTTGCGCTCCGGTGAGATTGTACTTGTTCGTGGTTGTGCTTGGCCAGAAAGCTTGAAACCCTCTACCGCAGCATCAGTGAGGAAAGGAGGCTTCGGTGGCCTTGGTGGTCTCCAATTACTCTCATCTTCATTGGTCAAGAGGCGAGCTCGGACGTTCTCTGAGTTGCAATCCGGCCAGGTGATCGAGGTGATGTTACACTGATGCGATGAGAGCGCACTTTTTCTGTTTCTTTCGCGGTACAGGTGTGCAGACGAAAGGTGCTTTGCCGGTTCGCTTTCGGACGCCGGACTATTGGTTGGATTCGTGGGCAAGGGTTCGTCAAAGATGAAGTGCGTATCAGGCTGCCGACTGGAGGGTATTGTTGGAATAGTAGCCTTAGTGTTCGTACTTCGGTCATTCCGAACTCCGTCGAGTTCGCGCACAGGAGACGGATCTAAACTGCTAGGATACTCGCCGAACAAACTGCAAATGTCGTCTTCCGATTCGGCGAGTCTCGTCTTGTTCGGAGATTTTGAAGGAGTGACCGGTGCATTCTCTTGCAGATGTTCCTCCAGCGCGAACTGAAATGTATGCGAAGTGCTGAACTGTCGGTGCGATGTTATATGGTCCATTCTCAACTATTGTATGTATCTGAAAATGGGCAACGGCAGGAAAAAAGATCTGCGAAGCTTGTCAATTAGTTATAATGAATTGAGGAGGAGGTTGAAGAATAATAAGATTGCGGCCAACTAGGGAAGTTAGACAGGATGCGAATCCATTTCGGGAAGGCGTGATCCCGTCCCACACAACGATCTCCTAAGGGTTAGGACTTCAGAGTAGGGGCATGGTATGGTAAGGTGCAAGTATTATTGAAAGAACCTTGCCGGAGAATTGTTATAATTCTACAAGTTCAGAATTGCAATCGCGAGTGGTTATGTACATCAGGTATCTATTTCAGGACGGCTTGCAGGGTCTCCAGAACCTGTGACAACGTTAGTAATTGAGTATAGCCTCGTGCTAATGCGACCGTGGTCGACCTACCTCGAGCTCAATCTTAGCCTCAGCAATGTCCTGCTCGCTGCCACTACCATTGGCAATCTTCTGGACCTCGGCGATCTGGGACTTCACAGCCTGTAATTGAAAGATGATGGTCAAAAAAGTATACCAAGACAGTTCCTTCGTTTCCACAACTTACATCGGCGCTGAAGTCCTCGAGGGGGTATGCCTCCACGGCGTTGATGCTCAGAGCAGAGTCAGGCTGAACGACAGCGAAGCCACCAGAGACTGAAGAACGCAAACTCGTTAGTGCAATGCTAGAGGAAAGCAATGCGACATTTTCGTGGTCCCACGATATCACAGCGCAAAGCTCAGCGGGGTTGTCCGGACGTACGGAAGAACTTCTTGTTGGCACCACCCTCCTCAACGATCTCAACGAGACCGGGCTTCAGCTGCTCAATGGAGGGAACGTGGTTGGCGAGGACACCCATTTCTCCGGACTCGGCGGGGATGTTGACCTGGACACTGTAGGGAGGAGGTCGTCAGTACGCATTCAAGTCATGTTCAGAATTGTCGGTCCTCGATGAGAGGGGAGTTGGTCGTCACGTACACGCCGGCCGACTTGAAGATAGTCTGTTCCAAGATCCCTATGTCAGTTTCCAGTCTATAAGACGAAAAGGGTGCGTTCAGTTATCTCGGATCGTACCTGGTGAGGAAGGGCCAGAGAAAGCTTGATCTTGTCCGACACAGCCTCAGCGTAACCTCTGCGCTGGAGAGGAACGCGGAGAGCAGAGGGACGAGCCCTGAGAGCAGAGCGAGCGAAGCGAAGAGAGCTCATCTTGCAATGGATGGAAGGGAGAACGTGGTGATGGTATCCCTCTTGAACCTGGGTCAAAGTTGCAAAGGTCGAAGTCCGACTGCCGGTTGTTCCCTAGTGGCTCTTTGTATCACGTGATAGATCTTTACAGAGGCATCAAATACAACACCCTAAAAATCAACAAACTAATCTTAGCAGGTGATTGAACAACCCGAGGTTGTTTGTTATATACAAGGTCTTATTGATCGATTGGCGATAAAAGAGTGTTTCTTCTATTCTGAAAGATCAATATCCCTCGCCTATTACTAGGACAATAGACTCCATCACGCATTGCGACTACATCGACTGCTAAGTTTTCGTACATCTCGGACAGCAGTGTCATGCTAAGGGCCACCGGCAGATATTCTCAAAAGGAATATCAATGGCATTTGCTCTACCGATGAATACATTGGGTCCGGAAACGTACACCGTAGACTACATTTCAACGTGGATGTTTCAAGCAGCACAATGTCAAGTCACGTGATATAAGTGGCCTACACACTGGGGCTTTAGCGCCTTCGTAACAGATATCCCACCTTATATTAATGTATTTTCGCGCTCACAATGGCTTGTTGAGCACCTGAGCTACTGCTAGCTCGCCCTACCACCCTCCTGGATCAAGCATGCAAGCGATGCCTGGCATCACCGTCATCTCCATGCCAAGCGATATTGGGATCGCCTTAGTAATCAGGTCACGGGACATCGTTCACATTCACGCCCGGTCTACAAGGCACTAGTACTCCATCTTGAAAATTGATAAGTTGCTCCCTACAATTGTCAAAATTAAAACACATACAGACAAGTAGTCCCAAAGAAGGTAGAGGGACAACCCGATGGTGACCGGCAGTAAGTGTTGTTGTGAACATAAGGTAGACATTTGGCGCTGCCGCAGTTGGCCGGACGGAATGGACCAATGACGCTAGCTGCTGGAGCAGTAAGCGAAATCCCACACAAATCTTTCCCAGCGGAACCCTAGCCGGAATCTTTGGGGGGTCTCTAGCCTTCTGCTCAGTTCAAGGACATCTTCAATCCGCCAACTCATCGTCAACCCGTTTCTTGTTGCGACACATCCCGTCAAGATGGCCAGTACGTTACCTGAACCCGGCAGTTTTGGAATTCTCGAAATCGATTTTATACCAGCACAATGTCCCCGGATTGTGCGGAAGTCGCTGACGGTTATTTTCACTTGAACAGAGTCCAAGAACGCGTCTCAGCACCACCGCAGCCAGAAGGCTCACCGTAACGGGTTCGTACAGTCCTCAACAATTTGAAATCGAAATATTTGGTCGGGAGTGAAGGATCTGTTGCAGTGATGGATTTGACATCACCGGAATCGGTCCTGAATGACTCGCGACCATCTTGCAACATATCCACCAAGCACATTTTGAAGAAGGAAAAGACAGGTCGCTGATATTTGCCGTTTGATTCCAACAGTATCAAGAAGCCTAAGACTCACCGTTACCCCTCCCTCAAGGGTGTTGACCCCAAGTTCCGCCGCAACCACAGACACGCCCTTCACGGTACCATGAAGGCTCTGGTACGTTGATCTTTTTCTGCTGTTAAGTCGTCAGCAGCTGGGTGTCGGAGGACATGGCTAACTATCCTACAGAAGGAGCGCAAGGAGGGCAAGCGGGAGATCGCATAAATTGATTCATCGAAATTAAATGGGAAGCGATTTGAGTTGGTTTAACGTGCGATGACACAGAGCGTCATGTCGGAAGAGCCTGGCTGGGTTTTCGCGCGACGGCTTGTTAAATAACACAAAAATGGATTCGATTCCACGACTTGGCCATCATGAGTGCCTGGAGCATGATCTTGTTTCTGCGATTGGGCATGCTTTCTTGCCGACTTGATTCAGTCCGTCTTTGCTTTTTTTCTACGTCAGGAACGATATGCGGTCATCCCGTCGTTCATTCAGGCATATGTGTGTACAGCTTCGTGTCTTTTCCATGCGCGTTTGCTGAAGGATTTTTCAACGTGCCGAGAAGAGATCCCATGCCCTCCTATTACCAAACACCCTTTCCCTTTCTCTCCCGTGGCGAGAGGGTGCATGGATGGAGGGCTACATACTCGTAAGCAAGATAGTTCTGAATGCCAATATGTTTCAATTTCCTTTCTGTCACTTCGAGCTCCATGCTCTTCATTCAAAAGGACCTGCTTCAAGATCTCACCGAGTCAAAACGTTTAAGATCTACACCCTCCAAACAATAAGCCTCTTATCAAACCCACCACTAACAAGCCACTCCTCTTTCACCACCTTGCCATCTCGCTGCACCTCAACCCACCCAGCCCAGATAGCCCTTACCTTCGACCCAACCTGATGCCCATCTTTCAACATCGCCGTCACTTTCCCCGTCATAGTCTCCACCCCGCGAATCACCCCATCGTCCCCATTCACCCACACTCCCGACCCATCAGGCCGCCAAACCACCTGCGGAGTGGAGTAGACCGTCTGCGGCGCAAACGTATTCGCCTGGATCATGATGGCCGCATCCTCGCGGTTGTGGAGCGCAAGCGCCGCAAAGGCCTGCGTGGCCTGTGTCTCTTGCTCCGCGGAGGTACTGCCAATCGGCGGAGGGCCCGAGGACTCCTGCTCCTGCTTCGGGAATAGCAGGCGCACGATAATGACTTTCATGTGCGGGAGGGTCGAGGCCGCGACGGCTATGAGTCCGGGATCGTGCGGGCTCAGAGCAAGGCATGAAGGAGAGAACGCGACCCAGGCGTTAGAGTGAGGGGCTAGGTTCTGCTTGCCGAGGAGCTTGCACTCGCTGGATGTCTCGGTAGACGTCGACGACGGGACGGCGTAGTAGAAGAGGTAGGTCGAGTCGCGGCGCGAGGCGAGCAGGATGAGTTCGTGAGTATCTGGATGGCGGACGAAGAGGATCGATTCTGGATTGGTGGGCAGGTTGATGTGGGCGATCGGCTCGTTGAGCGCCACGGAGTCAGGATCTCCTGCTCTGCTGGGGATACTGAGACGATAGAGTAAGATCTTGGAGTCCCAGCCAGCGGTAGCGACCCATACAACGTTCGATGTAGTAGTTTCGCCTGGCTGGTCGTCTTCTTCGTATGCAATCACCTTGACTGCATACTTGGCATGATCGTTACGGCGGGACAGAATCTCGGCACCCCGTTGGAGAAGCAGCTGGCCTGACATATTGGTCATAAGGACGTATTTGCCATTTTGGATAGGCGCGTATGATAGCACCGGGGAGTCAGAGTGTCCAGCAAATGATGTGACAACGTCGTTGCCTTCGTCTGTCTTGAAAAGGTGCACTTGTCTATCTGCGCCCGTGGCGACGATGTAGCGTGAGGGGTCATCTTGGTTCTCCTCCTGGCTAGGATTCTGCCAGGGTTCCACCGAACATGCTAGGAGATTGGCCGAGGTTGGTGTTTGGATGACATTTGGTGTTGAGGGTGCTGTGTTGTGTTAGCAAACATAAATATCTCCGCAACATCGAGGCTGCAAGTTAGAGAGGGAACGATTGTTGGCTGACCTGGAAACGTCCAGACGTCTTTCTCTTCACCTTGACCGTATCGCTCGAATTTTACGCTCTCATCAAACACTTGTTTCTCCTGAAGGACCCCCTCTATGGTCCAGTCGCTCTTGTCGGTCTTCCCATCCGGTTGCCCCGCGTCGGCTGGGAGTCCCGCTTCTCGGATGAATACATTCAGGGTCTCTGTATAATTATTTGAACGAAGGAAGCGAGCTACTAGAACACTAGCCAGTTGTGTTGTTGCCGTCATCTCGCCAATCTGATGCCTAGCGATTCGGAAATGTTGACAGAGGTAGCCGAACGACGTCAAGTCGCTGAGAGAGTTCCGCTCCTCAGTGATATTAGTACCCTATACAAACAAGGAACTCTAGAATTAAATTTCAACAGCTTCATTGCTTAGAACTCTCCGTTAATTGCCATAGTAATACAGATTGAATAGAATTTGAATAGTTTCAAAAGATTCGGACGAAATCAGCTATGCAATGGTATCAGGCCATCCCTAGATGTTTGGAGCAGAATGAAACGAAACAATAGCAGAATCCAAATTTCTGTTGCTTGATGCAAGAGCGGCCTTTTCCCTAGCCAAACATGTCCTCTGCCCTCCTTCGAGGGCCGCCTCGCCCTTCAATCTTATCAGAGAATAACTCTTTACCGGCATTGGACTTGAACTTGGAAGGGAACAGCTCTCGGACAGATGCGCCTCGACCCTTGATTGACATGCCGTTGGCCGCACCTCGAATCGAAATACCCTGATCTTGGCCAGCTGCTCCACGAATGCTGACCCCGTTTTGATCCGCCGAGTCCGGAAACAACTCGATGTTCTTATTGTGCGACGGGTTCCGGTCCCGAGCGCCATCCATCCGGGCCACAGAAATTCTCCTCGAGAACACATCTGCTGTCTCATCCGCGGCATCGATCGCATCTGAGCGGCGATGATTGCTTTGTTTGCTTGGGAAAAGTTCTTTCTTGAGGTAACTCGACGCTGGCTTGTTTGGAAAGAGCTCGCGGGCATTGGAATCGCTGTCGCTAGTACGAGAGGGGAAAAGCTCCCTGCCTTCGTTGCGACGGATAAGCTGTGGCGAGCGCTCCCGGAAGCGACTTCGCGCGCCGCGCTCCTCTTGCTCTAGACGACCACTCTCGGCCAGGGTGTCGCGACCTGGGGAGGCGCTCCGATTCCGAAGGCGGCCAGATAAACGTCCTTCGTCAGGGAACAGTTCCCGCTGGCCTCTCCGTGTTCGTCCGTTGCGACCTCTCTCCGAGTCTGAATAGTCGGTGCTAGCACGTGGGCCTTCATCGTCGTACATATTGGCGCTAAAGTTGTCGTCCGCGTCACGGTCTCTTCGCCGTCTAAGCTCCCGACCGTCGAACCGCCTTCGTTGATAGTCACCATCGCTCGAGCCTTCGCCGCCTTGACGACGTCTGTCTGCGAGTTCTCGTCGTAGCTTTTCCCGGGGGTCGTGTTCGGGGTGCATGAGATAGAATCGACTGGATTCGTATGCGCGGGGCTTTTTGCGATCGGTCTTCACTGCCGCCCTCACTTGAAGCACAGATTCGGGGTGGGTTGACAACGCCTTGGCAGACCGTAAGCGCAAAGGTGGGAATGAAGATGTATCTTCCTCTTCGCTGGCCTGCGTGAAAGCTGCCAGAGCTTGTAGACCAACTTCGGGAGATGAGTAGATGATATTTGCGGATGTGTCGTCGATCCACTCGATGCGGGAAGGGGCCTCGCCGGAGAAGCAATCTGTCGCGAATTGTTTGATATTATCCGTAGTTAAATCATCAACACCTCGTATGTGAACCTTCTCAAACTGCGTTTCAGCCGTTGTGGGATCAACCAAGCCGTCTTGACTAGTAACTGTTGTGGTCGCGGGTTCCTAAGGTAGTTGAAACACGTTAGTTGTCACGAGCGAGCAAATCAGACAAGATGGGATCCGTTGTCGCTCACTATTTCAATTGACTCCGGCTCTGGGAGCGGTCCGAGGTCAATATCCATGTCGATATCCATAGAGGCGTCCATGGCGATGGAAGTTGAGTGAGCACCGTTTGCCGGGTCAGGCTGTGTCATGCTGGCAACCTCCATGACGGAGGAGACAAGATACGTGGACAAAGGAAAATCGGCAGATTTGTAGAGTCGGATAAACTATGAGAGTAGAGACAATCAATTGAGGGGCCGTAAGAGACGTGGAGTTGATAAGTATGCAGCGAACTGAATCAGCAGTGAGTCCAGCTGGTAGATGAAGTTACTTAGAGCACTTCCGGATTACCCAACTAGGAAAGGCGTCGGGCGGAGTAGAGCTTCAACTCCGCCACATATCACGTGTGTCTTCTAATCACCCAGTCTACTCAGTCTGCTCGAACAACGTTGACGAACGTTCTCTTTACACTACCATTTGATCATGGCTTGATCTCCTGAGATTGGATAGCTCGAGACTGTTTTTGGAGTGAAGCTGAAATAAGCTGGCGATGGGCTTCGGGTGATCGATTGACATGCAGCAAAGACTACTTGCAATCTTCAGATTGACTTCAGCGAGCAAGTAGATATAGACTGTCTTTGTCTGTGGAATTGATAGCATACATGAGATCGCCAAGGTTCAGAAGAGGACTTGGGCCCCTTCAAGAATGCGTCGATGCCTCAGTCTTTGCTCACAGCTAGCGACCAAAGCCCAATTTTCAGGCCTCAACCTTCCGTCTGGACGCAGATGTGAATCGCGCCAACGTGTTACCATTGCTTTTTGAACTTGTCGAGATGGTGTCTGACTCGAAGCTCACCCGCATCATTCCTAGAACATATCCTCATGCTGCAGAGTAACCAGAAGCAACAGTGTCTACAGAATTGATCCTGCAAGATAAATTTGCTGGTGCCCGTCATGACTTTCAGGCCGGATCACCTTTCATAGGTACAGTTATGGCAACTAAGGAGAATTAGCCAAACATTTTCAGTCGGTTCGCCCAAGACTTGGAGCGTACTCTATCTGCAGTCAATGGGATCAATGCTTTGATCAATCACGGATAGCAATTACCGTCGATTCACTTAGTCTTCAATCGACCTGGCTTTGTACGATTCACTCCTTGATATCATGCAGGAGAAACGCAGTCGTAGTGATAGAATAGGAGGAGTAGTGTAGATAAGACTTAAGCCTTGTATCTCACACTGAAGTGTCATTTGCTGCACATCTGGTAGATCCCAGATACTCAGTGTTTGCAAAGAACACCAGTGTGGACCAGACAACTAACAAGCTGCATACTTTCGGCTTCCCCCGCTCGAACATCAGCCTTTCCCCCACTACCCCAATTAGGCTATTCTCCAATGCTTTGGTCTGGTAAACTTTCGATTCAGGCCCTAGTCCGATGGATGAATAATGTGAATGCACAGCGCGTTTCTGCTTCTTTGGCTCCAAAGAAATAATAGTTGCCAGCTGGTCTCCCCCACCTCCACCTCCGCCTCCACAGGACTTTTTCCAAGGATATGACCGATCAATTGTAGCCATATATCGCGCCCGCAAGGCCCTCTTGCAGCGCGAAAATAATGACAGGCTCATGGACAGCTGCGATGCAGATGATGTGGACCTCGCGTTCCACATTTAGTGGCCAATCTGGACTTCTGACCGAAGGTGCAGTGCAGTGACCAGCTTTCCATATGAGTGAGCTGTACCCCGAAATAAACGCATTACTTCTGGGCTCACTCATACTCTTATCTCTCCGAAGAGTATAACGAATAACGGACGTTATTATCTACGTGAGCTTACCAGCCACTTTGTCCACTATGCTTTACGCTGAAGACGATAAGCTCATCTACCGATTTGATGACCACATTCTTTGGATCCAGCCATGGAGCGAGAATGCTTTTCGTATAAGAGCCACGAAGCTGGCGTCTATGCCATCTGAAGATTGGGCACTCTCCGCAAAGCCGAGCACACAGCAGGCGATCATTGAAACCGCCGCCGGCAAAGAGGCAAGCATTTCCAATGGCAAAATCAAGGCGGTTGTCTCCCAGCGAGGCAAGATCACAATCTACAACTCCGACGGTAAAAAGCTCCTGGAAGAATATGCCCGTCATCGTCGTGATCCAATGGACCCGAAATGCAGCGCCCTGGAGATTGAAGCGCGCGAGCTCCGACCAATCCTGGGAGGAGATTACCATCTCACGATGCGATTGGAGTCGCTAGACCCGAAGGAGAAGATCTACGGTATGGGCCAGTATCAGCAGCCGTATCTGAATCTCAAGGGAGTCGACTTGGAGTTGGGACACCGGAATTCCCAAGCTAGTGTTCCGTTTGCTCTCTCCTCTCTTGGGTATGGTCTTTTGTGGAACAATCCCGGGATCGGACGAGCTGTGCTCGGTACAAACATCATGAGCTTTGAGGCATATTCCACGAAGGTCCTCGACTACTGGGTCGTTGCGGGTGATACACCGGCAGAGATCGAAGAAGCATATTGCAAAGTGACGGGCTATGTCCCGATGATGCCAGAGTATGGTCTTGGATTCTGGCAGTGTAAGCTCCGCTATTGGAACCAGGAGCAGTTGCTCAACGTCGCGCGAGAGTACAAACGACGCAATGTTCCTTTGGATGTTATTGTAGTTGACTTCTTCCACTGGAAGCATCAAGGAGAGTGGAGTTTTGATCGCAAATTCTGGCCAGACCCAGGTGAGTCTACTCCAGCCGCATGATATGCATCGGTAGTTGCTGATAGGGCTGCGACCACAGATGCAATGGTGAAAGAACTCAAAGAAATGAAGGTGGAGCTCATGGTCTCCATCTGGCCTACAGTCGAGAACCAATCCGAAAACTACCCGGAGATGCTCGAACGCGGTCTGCTGATTAGACATGACCGCGGCCTTCGAGTAGCTATGCAATGTGATGGCGACGTCACACATTTCGACGCGACGAACCCCGAAGCCCGCAAATATATCTGGGAGAAGGCGAAGAAAAACTACTACGACAAAGGGATCAAGATCTTCTGGCTTGACGAAGCCGAGCCTGAATACTCGATCTACGACTTTGACATTTATCGCTACCAGGCTGGCAGCAACCTACAGATCGGCAACATCTTTCCCCGGGAATACGCGCGGGCGTTCTACGAAGGCATGGAGGCCGAGGGACAGAAGAACATTGTGAACCTGCTCCGGTGCGCTTGGGCCGGCAGCCAAAAGTACGGTGCTCTCGTCTGGAGCGGCGACATCGCCTCGTCGTGGGGTTCCTTCCGCAACCAGCTGGCTGCGGGCTTGAACATGGGCCTCGCAGGAATCCCGTGGTGGACGACGGATATCGGGGGCTTCCACGGGGGCAACCCTGGAGATCCTGCGTTCCGGGAACTCTTCACCCGGTGGTTCCAATGGGGTACGTTCTGTCCCGTGATGCGTCTGCACGGTGACCGGGAGCCCAAGCCTGAAGGCCAACCGACCGCTCCAGGCGCTGACAACGAGATCTGGTCCTATGGCGAGGAGGTGTATGAGATCTGCAAGAAATACATCGACATTCGAGAGGAGCTGCGGGACTATACCAGGAGTCTGATGAAAGAGGCGCACGAGAAGGGCACGCCGGTCATTCGGACTCTATTCTATGAGTTCCCAGAGGACAAGAAGACTTGGGAGGTTGAGACGCAGTATCTGTTTGGGTCCAAGTATCTTGTTGCGCCAGTCCTTGAGGCCGGACAGCGAAAGGTCACGGTGTATCTGCCCGCAGGGGCTTCATGGAAACTATGGGGGGAGGAAACGGAGCGTCCTGGAGGGCAAGATGTTGCGGTTGCATGTCCTATTGATACGATGCCGGTCTTTGTCAGAGTATAGGCAGAAACATATACCAGCCATTGGCGCATATATAATAAGAACCTCATTAAGAAATCTAGCCTGTCCGAATTATCTTGCTATAACAGGGTTTTACTATAATTAAACCAATTTATTATAGTATTACAGGTTCTAAGCTGTTTTATTAAGCGCCTACAGGAGATACCCCTGCCTGCGGCTAAAGTAGAGCACAGGCAGATCCAGGCAACAGAGTCACATATATGGAATACTACTACCGCTAATAGAGTACTGGATTAAAGCATAGATAAGCTTTAGAAGACAATACTATAGCCATTCATAAGGTCAAATTTCAGGATTCAACAGGATGCGCCAACAAGCTGCTGGCAAATATATTATCTTTACATTACAACTACAAGCAATAAGCACTAAGCGGGCCAGTGCAATTAATATAACTAGCTACTTATGTAGGACAATGGTATGATGCCTGCATGGGTGATACCACTCTACCGAGGATGGGGTGAAGGGGATGGAGGGGGTGTAGAGCACTACAATCTTGTGGTCGACGTGACAGCCATTATAGGTGAATTCTTGTTTATTGTATATACCGAATGAGTGAAGAAGGCTGATCATAGAGTAACAACCTCCTCGCTAGCAGACGCTCTCTTCATATCCATGTCCATGGCCTCCTGAACACACTCCAAACGCTTGCCCACCATCAGCGAGTCTGGCACAGTCACATACGTCCCCTTGGCCAGAGCAGCCAGCAGATAAGCTGCCTGGTTGGCCGGGCATAGCGGGGGTTTTGAGGTGAGATTTTGATAAGGGGGGTCAAAAACAGTCAATCAATTAGACAAAGACAGTCAAGTTTAGCTGTCATCCGAAGTCTGAGGTCGATGTGACATAAGAGAGCCATGACCTGCGGAGCTCATCCGATTTGGATTTCGAGATTGCATTGAGTCGGGGATAATTATCCCTTGCTTTGGCCCCTCCATTGTTTGTCTTTCTTTTACCAATTGCCTAGTCAACCGGACACTCTTCGGAGTTTGGAGTTTGGAGTTTGGAGTTTGGAGTTTGAGAACTCCGAGACTAATGCATCAATACTTCAACTCCGCGATTACTTCCGGCTGTATGATTTCTTTAATTTGGCCGCGGGCGTCCGCATATCTTGATTTTAGGGGGAACATCCCATCAGCAAGTCATCGTCCTTCCTTCAACCATGCCCTGGTTACCGATTTACCCAGTTGAAAGAAAACGCAGGAGATGCTTGTGACATGGATGTTCTGTTTTGGCCGCGTCCCCTTTGAATGGATCCCATGAAGTTGTCACTGCACCAGCGCAGCTATTATCTATAGCCTTGAGCCAGGGAAATTACCTACCGCGTAACTGGGCTCTTGCTCACACAACTCTTAACTTTAGTTATCACACCACCAGCAGAATGGTCTCCCTCGGAGCGATCCTGGCCTCCAACCAACGGCTTGACTCAGCCCTCCCTGCCGGCCTGGTGGCCGCCTTTGTTGGTGCAACGAGCGGCATCGGTGAGACAGCAATGAAGCAATTTGCCAGACATGCCAATGCGCCGCGCATCTACTTCGTCGGCCGCACAGCCAGCTGGGCGGAACGCATCAAAATGGAACTCAAGACCATCAACCCGAAGGGCAGCTACTTCTTCCTGCAATGCGACGCTAGTCTGCTCAAGAGCATCGACGAGGTTTGCCAGGAGATTAAGGCCAAAGAGACGGCGATCAGTGTGCTCTTTTTGAGTATTGGCAGTCTCATCACCGGGACAAGTGAGCAACCCCCACCAACGAAGTGATTATAGGTCGGTCCCTTACTTGATGGCTACCGTGTAGGGACCGTTGAAAACCTGCATTACTTCGCTGCACTGACGTACTACTCCCGCATCCGCTTCGCCTTGAACCTCCTCCCGCTCATCCGTACCGCCCCTGCGCTGCGCCGGGTCGTGACCGTCTTCGCCGGCGGCAAGGAGGGTCCCATCATTGCCGACGACTTTCCCGGGTTTAAGCTATCCGCCACCGCAGGACGCGGGCATTTTGCGTCCATGCTGACGCTCTCCTTTGAGGCACTGGCCCAGAGAGCACCAGAGGTCTCTTTCATACATGACTATCCCGGATTCGTTAAAACGGACCTCGCACGAGGCACTAAGGGTGTCGGGATGGCGATCGTCAAGGGTTTGTTCAAGGTCATTGGTCCGTTTTTGTATATCCCCACCGAGGAGGTTGGTGAGCGGCAAGCCTTCTTTGCTACCAGTATAAGATTCCCACCCGCCTCTGGTGATGCCAAGGGCGTGCCCTCTGAAGGAGTCGGTATTGCCACAGGGACTGATGGAAGGAAGGGCAGTGGTGTGTACTCGGTGCATCTGGACGGGGAGACCACAGTGCAAGAGGTGTTGTCTGCGTTGAGGGAGAGCGGGTTGAAGGATAAGATGTGGAACCATGTTGAGGAGGAGTTTATTCGCGTAACGGGGAGTGTATCGATATAGGACATACCTGTCCTGCTCATTGCTATAGTTTTTTGCATCGCGCAAGTATTGCTGCTGACAGGCTTAATGACATTAAAACTATCTGTTGTGTGCATCTGCATGAACACATTCATTCTAGAGGCGGGATTATCAATGAAATTACACGAGGGCAATAAAGCAGACTTGATATCTGGCCCTTATTTAACATTGTCCAGTTGACAATAGGCACTATCTGGCCGGACTCAAGTCTGTCAGCTTCTGCTCAGCAAGAGGGGACTTATATACCTCTTCCAAAAGAGCACTATCTTAACCCATCGTATTACTCCAATCACATATCTCTGCACATAGCCACCAGATGCACAGAAGAGTATTCTCGGGCTGCCTTAACGGCGGGGGCCGAGGCCCATCACGTGCCCATCGCGAACCCTCACCTTAACTGTTAGCAAGGCTCCACACAGTCCTGTTCAGGCTTCTTTCAAGGTCTTAGTACAGGAAAATCAAATTTACACAGTCACATTTTCTGATCCAACGAGTGAAATAAATACTAGTTGCTCATTCGTACAAGGCAACGAGATGAATGTAGAGTAATAGTCTTGCCGCAAGTAAGGCTACCTCTTCAGGAAGCAGTCGCCCGGCTCTCAGAGCAACCTGGAGTACTACTACTTCCCTATGATACTAAGAACCTCAGCTAGAGCTACACCACTCGGGCTCCTAGGCTCTCAACTCCCGAGGTATATATCTGTTCAATTCTCGAGATCATCCTGAGCGTTTCCGCCAGTGCCTGGCCACGGTGATTACTGGTAGACGATGAGAGAGTTCAAGAGGTGCGAATCGCGTCTTGCTGATGCCGTCAGCACAGCAGCCCTTCATGCCAGCAGCCAGTTTTGCGAAAGTGCAGTATTTATATTTTATCAGGTCTTGTGAGTCTCGTGGCCCCAGCATGTAAACTAATGCGAACTAATTTGCTTAGTGTTTCACCAGAGCCAAGGAAGAGTCTCATCCAACCGATGATGGGAACTAATACTTGGACGGCCCGACCCACGTCGACGCTAATGTCATCTTGTGAGTCCGTTCGAATATGGGCACAATGGTATAATGTAATTGGCCATCCACAGGAGCCTTTCTTGTACTAGCGCTTCAGACGCTTGCCTTGGTGGGCGGCCACCATGCGCAGTCAGGTATGCACGTAGGTACCTAGCCTCTCCTGAGGACGGTCATAGCTATTGCCCCCTATTATTCTTGTCTATGGCTTGGTGGGAAAAGATCGTACCCAAAGCCTATCCTCATGTTGATATCTGGAAGCTGGAAGACTGCTACCTGGCCTTCTGTGTAAAATACCTATTCTCATGTTCATATCAACATTGCTACTTGCGCTTGCCTTGAATGCCTTTCAAAGCAATGGTAAGTCCATTTTCAAGCTAATTACTTACAAACGGTCCTAACTTTGAGCTTTTTACTAGCATTCCAAATCACTTATCCAAAGAAGGGCGACCTTGTGAACGTTTACGATGGCCTTGTCACGACCTGGTCTTACAACTCTTCCGACTCGATATTGCTCCCTCTTACAATTTACTTCGTCCCGATCACCCACCACGGCGAATCTGCGACATACATTCAAAACGACATCAATATTACCCTGGGCATATATACGATATCTACCACTTTCCCGGTGGCCGAGGCCTATTATCTTCGGTTTATCTATGCTAATAATTTTTGGGAAACCGGGAACTTCCGGATTACCACATCCGAACAATCAACAAATGCCAGCGATACGTCGAGTTCCGCCAGTCCCAGTCTTTACTCGACTTCACCGACCCTATGGATAACAGAGTCCACCGCCACAGTAGCGAGCTCTCTGACGCCAGGAACAAAAGTCTCCAGCAGCGATGAGAATTACGATAATGGCCTCAACACTGGCGCGAAAGTGGGAATTGGGATAGGTTGCGCTGCCGCCGCGATTGTCGGGATAGTAGGCTTTTTGCTCCTCTATCGGATCAAGACAAAGGGAAAATTTCCTCCTCCGGAGCCGCCAACTTTACCAAGTGCTAATTCAACGAAGCTGAATGGAAGTAGTGATGCTCGGAAGGTATTTGAAGCGGACGGAAAACACGAGGCGGCCAATATACCTGAGCTTCCACCGGATTCCTATACACGAAGTGAACTACCAGGATGATAGCGTGGCAACGTAGAAGGCAAGAAGCATCTTCAGCGTATCTGTGGTCTTATAGAATGTTTTATAGAGTCATCAGAAAGGAAGGGCTAATGTGATAGAAGAAAATGAATGAGAAGACGGTAATGACTGCGGTCCAGATCAGATATAAGAAAAGCAAGTGCGAAAGAGACCCCGATTGAATATAAGCTTCAAGCTAATGAATGGACTATCAACTCTCTAAATTCACAAGAAAATTAGCATCGTGATGAGCTATTCTACTTTTACGTCGAGCAGCTACAAGCCAACAAATAATGGAATCTACTCTTGCTTTTCGAGGTCTCTGTGGAATTTTTTGTCTATGATAGAGTTGTAGCCAGCTTTCTCCTTTTTTCTCGTTTGCGAGAGATAGCAAACTACCACAAGATAGCCTGGGCGGCATTGAATCTACGGTTCGTCCTGGGCCCTCACTAGTAACATGTATTGGTGTTTAGTCCCTGTAGGGAGATTATTCATAGGGAGGTCTTGGAGGAGTGCCTTAACGTCTTCTGGTTCCAAGGAGATACAGTCTCTGTTGAAAGAGTCAAGCTTTACAACTTATAACCAGCGTTGATAGCACTGGGGCAAAGATATAGGCCAGGATGTTTGTCTACGGCCTCAAAGAATAATAGATGTCATCCACTGCCTGGATGCATAAATGGGTGCCATTGGAGTCGCGAATGACGAAATGGGATGCATCGTTGATGGAAATAGTTTTTAACGGTATTGTAAAGGACCTTGGTTCCATGTAGCTACCATCCGGGTAGACAATAGAGCCGCTCACAGAGAGGGTTGCATCGACGAGGCCCTCATCAAGAAGTGCTAGCTCCTTTTTAGACTTAGGTAGATAGCCGCGCAGGTAGACAAAGAAGACGCGGTCGCTTCGGAATGTCAAAACGTTATCATTTAAGCGGCACATCAAGGAGGCGATCTTACGCGACAATAGGCGTCGGGGCAACCTCAAGGAACTCAACCTTCAACAGCTGGTCATCTTTTGGCACGGTGTCGTATATAGCATCACTGTGACCGGGGACCTTATCTTGTTTAAGCATGATGTCCATGCTAATGAGAGATTTTTGCTGCGCAGGGCTGGCGTTAACAAGGACGGCTAGTGCAGCGGCGCAAAGAGACAGGAAGTGTGGGAAAGTCAATTTCATCATCTGGCGGCGGGGTGGATGGGATTTTGAGACGGCTTACGGTGTGGGAGTGAGTAATCAGGTACATAGCGCTGCATGAGTGTTGGCTTTATGTCAAGTGACTCCCCTCTCTCCTCTGACCTAAACGTGTACCAAGGCTCTCAGACCTCTCACTCCAAAGTAACATATAAATTGTTGCTGTCAAAGCCTCCAAGGGCCAGCTCGCTATGGCACTCCGTAAGTAGGCGATTCGGCTTGGGGACTTCGCTGCTGGAGGTAGTCAGCGACGATGAACACAACCGGGTGAATATATATTTTACAATTAGCAAAGTAAAACTCTTGGTTTCCACTACACTTGGTACGCCATAGTTGAGGTCCAAGGGGTAGATAGCGGTATATAGTGTCGGGGGGAAGAGGAACTCGTACTCGTATAAGGAATGGTCACCTATATTTCCTGGGTCTGTCTCATCATGTATTCGACGTGTGAACAATTTTATTTCATGATTTTTACAGGAATTTAACACTCCAAAGGGCTCTCGTGCTGTGTGGGGTAAAACAATCCCCGCGGGTGCTAGTGATTCTGATAATCAGGGACATGGCACACATGTTGCAGGTACCATAGCAAAATACTTCGATTGGAGAGCTGAGCTGAGCGCAATGATCTGAAAAAAGTCTCCGAAACGCCATGACGATCTGCACCTACTATTACTTAGTTAAGTTACTAACCAAGTTAAGATCCATGCTTACATAACGGTCAGCCTGATCAAGAAGCTGAACCTCTTAGTTAATATAGTTATGTAGCTTCTCATTAGTATTCCCCGCCCCTCCGTCATTGCTCTTGAACACCCACCGACTGCTCGTCCCATACTATAATACCATGTCTGGCGCCGAAGCGCTTACAGTTTTTGGCCTTGTGTGCAACGTCATGCAGGTGATTGGTTTTGTGCAAGATGGAGCCCATTTGGCCAAAGCTATCTACAAATACGGATCTCTGGACCCTAACCTCGCACAGACAAGCGATTACATAAAAGGAGGCTTGGAGAGATTGAGGGATTCGTTGGAGAAGGGAAGACCTCTCGTTCAAGATGAGAAGGAGCTGCTAGACATTGCGAAAGGCAGTCTAGAGACCGCAGAGGAGCTAAAGGTCGAGCTAGACAACATCGCAGGCACAGCAGCCAAGGGAAAGCATTCGGCCGCCTTCCGTGGATGGCTCAAAGCCGCCTTGGGTGGGAAAAGGAGGAAGATCGAGAGACTGGAGAAGGTGATGCATGATCGTCAACAGGTTCTAGAGAGTCGACTCATAGCTCACATCTGGTAGTTACACGCCCATGTCCGACATTGTCGTGATAAATTCTTTACTGACACAGTCTACAGCAGCCAGAACGATGCACTCCTTCTTGAACAACAAGTAAATTTTAACAGTCTCGACCGGGCATTACAAGGCTTCATTCAATGCTGTGCCCGCAACCAGACGACTCTTGACCAGCTCATTCAGAGAGGGTTTCTAACTATGACGACACATATCGATAGTAAGCTAGGAGCTCTCGAGCAGTCGGTTGAAACCAGCCTTTCCTCCGGTAGAAGCCAGCTCCAGGACAACATATTGTCTCGTTTACAAGAGCTTACACACAATCGGATTGAAAAAGAAGAGCATGAGAGGCTGTTGGGAAGCTTGCATTATGAAACAATGAAGGCTCGGCGGAACCATATTATAGCTAATCACGACGATACCTTTTCCTGGATCTTCCATCCTCAACATAGCAATAGCGATGCTAATAACCAGGTATAGGAGGAGCGGCTTACTTCATACTTATGTGATTATCATGCTGACTTTCTTACGTAGGATGGATTTGTGGAATGGCTGCAATTCTCTAGACAACGTCTATTCTGGATCAATGGCAAAGCAGGCTCGGGAAAAAGCGTCCTAATGAAGTTTTTGGTCGACAATCCGCGCACCCAGTCCATCCTTAATGATGCAAACGGAACCACCATCGTCTTGTCCCATTTCCTATGGATTGCAGGGAAGCCACTTGAACGAAATATGAAAGGGCTCCTTTGCTCTTTGATTTACCAGCTTTTAGACACAAAGCCAGATATCTGTCGGGTCGTCTTGGAGAAGGTTCCTACCTCAAGACGGAAGAGATTTCCCGGTGATTGGTCCACCAATGAACTCCTTGCTCTTTTTGTTGATGTGGTTCCGGCCTGTGGACAGCATTTTTGCATCTTCCTGGACGGTGTTGATGAAATGGACGACTACATGGCTCTGTTCGGCCTTCTGGATCAATTGTGTTCTCTACCGCGGCTGCAGGTCTGCGTCTCGAGCCGACCAGAGCCTGCGTTGCAACGACGCTTTCATAGCTACCCCCAGTTTCGGGTGCAGGATTTGACCCGACTTGACATCGAAAAGTACGCCCACGATACTTTGCAAAGGCTATACGTCGACGACGCAGAGACCATTAGTCGCCTGGTGTCCACCATCTGTTCCAAGGCGGACGGGGTATTCCTATGGGTTGCTTTGGCCCTGCGGAGCATTCAAACAGGGCACGACAACCACGACAGCCCGGCCGAGCTGGAAGAACAGCGTCTGAATTCGCTTCCCAACGATCTCAACACGCTCTATCAACAGATGTGGCGGCGGCTCAACGACAGCGAGGCTGTATATCTGGAAACAGCCGCTCGGTATTTCAACCTCATGTTGGAATGTGTAGGCGACCTTAATCTCACCCAAACAGCGAGTCCGTTGCTATTTGCTCTAGCACTGCAACCGGGGCTGGCAGCCGCGGTCGTGACAGAGGATATCGAATCCTGGGAGGAGGCACTAGACAGAGAATGCGAGATGATATCGAAGCGGTTGCCGATCCGGTGTGCGGGCTTACTGGAAGTGACAACGGATGGGACTGTGACGCTCATACATCGGTCCGCCCAGGAATTTCTCATGAACACGCCAGAGGGTCAACGCATACGCCGCGCAGACCCATCACCACGCGAAGCCCGCCGTCTGAATCTCATGCGGGGATTACTTGGCTGCTGCAAGCTGGAGATAGAGGCTAAGGCGCAGACACTCCCTCCCCATATCCTCAACCTCTGCCAACCCCTTGGTCGCAAGTTCACAATTGCAAGTATGTTCTTTGGATCGTGCCGCGACAATTTATCTCCAGAAAGTGCCCACGAACTGTTCAGCCTAGCACAAGCGCTCTATTCAATGGGGGAATGGGTCTTTGATATTTCCTTCTACCTGCACCCGGATTTCATCGGCGCCGTCGCCCGCGCGGGTTTCTTTACCCAGGCACGAGCCGGATTTGCCCAGCTCGCTGGCGATGCTCCCCACGGCAAGAGGATTTCGACGATGTATCAGGCATATATCCTGGAATCTGTGTTTGACGCAGTAAAGTGGGGCCAAATCACGTCCGCCCAGGATCTTGCTTTCCTTCGCGCGCTTGGCAACACGTCCTCCATCCGATACGCCGGGCTTAGGACTATCAACTTTCATCAATCACTTGTTGAAACGGTTGGAGACCTAGTCCCTCCATTCTATCTCACCGGCGATCCGTTGGAGATTCTCCTGGAAGCGTCGCTTGATGACGACTTGCCGGGAAGATACAACTCTCTGGATCTTATGATCAGTCTTCTCGAAGGGGGCTATAATCCCTCCAACCGGAGAGTCATCTTACTCGATGCCTCCGCCCCCAAGTTGTCAGACATATTCAGATATCGAGACTTCGCCTATCCAGAATTCTTGCAAGGAGGGACGCTGCTCATTGAAGTGAATACATCCTTTCTTTTAACCCTGTTCGTACGGCTGCTAGCTAGCCAGCAGTCACTCTTCCCGTATGTCGATTTCCCCGCGTTATTTGAAAGACTGAAGACCGTGGTGGATGGCTTGACTACATCGGCATTTTCAGGACTGCGTGCCTTTGTTCCAGAGTATACCAGAGCTGATGGTATACACCCTGAGAACAGACCTGCCGAGGAGGATTTCCAGGATGTTCATGGCGGATATGGAGACTCCGAGGATGAGCAGTCTGACGAGGAAGATCTTGAGATCAAGGAGGATTCCGACTGTGATTATTACGAGAGGAACGAGTCGGAACGGAGAGCTTGGGCCAGTTCCACGGACGTACTCATCCCTTGTACCGCCGATAGCAATGCTGTTCTTACCGCCCTTTCCGGCGATATCTTCACCTCCATTGCACTTGGGACGGACGGCCGCCTGCTCGGGAAGCTGGATATCCCCGACTTTGAGTCCAGGCTTCGGCAGATCTTGCCAAATGCCAGACGTTCTACGGTGCAGCAGCTGGAAAAAGTCTTGATCCGGGATGAGTTTCTGGTGCCATGGAGCCTCGGGCCGGACTTCTGGCCGCCCAAAGAGGTTTATTCTGATCAGGATTTATTCACTTGATCCTGCATGCGATGAGGTTGAGGCGTGAGATGGATTTCTCACAAGCGTCTACTCCCCAGGGGCTGAACCACCCTGCCCTCCATGGGCTTTCTCGCCCCCTGATTGGCTACGCTTCTTAGCCTGCTCCTGGGGCGGCGGCCCCGCTCCCCCCTCCCTCCCTCTCATCTTGTATATCTCTGCTGCCCCTGCTCAGTGGGTGTATATGGATGAAGATTCTCCCTCCCTAATATGATCCTATGGTCCTACCTAAGCGCTCGAGGTCCACACATTTACATTTGCCCTGATATAATCACTTTCTTTTTTGCGTAGCTAGAGTCGCATAACCGAACCGCTAAAATCGAAGAGTGCAAGGCCTTTGATTCTATTAGTGCCTGGAAATGTTAGTGGAATACTGTGCTGAGATCAATGTTATAGTGGTATCAATATTTTGGAAAGTTCTCTTCCATCTGCTCTATAAGTATTATTTTAAGATAATCAAGGATGTTGGATCCACACAGCTAATTAGGATGCTTGACAGCTGACAAGGAGCAGATTAAATAATAAGCTACATGCCTCTTCTTAGCCATCATGAACCTAAGTTGTAAATCTTGTCCTCTTTTCACTTTTTATTTAGTTTGACTTCTCTCATATCAATATTCCTTTTTAAATGGATTGAAAATATATGTCCATACAGTGCTTGGAAGCTGTGGTATGCTTGTAAGATTTACCTGATTTTGTTGCTTTGATGAGCTCGCAGGCCACCCGCTACGTGGCCGAATTTATGCTACAGATAGGCTTTATAGGGCCGTTCCGGTACATCGAAATCGAGCCAGAACCACTAGAGGATAACGAAACAACGAGCCAGGATAGACTGGCAGGCGCAGTTAGTGGAGACGATGCGTATTAGGAACGCTAGACCCATCGTCAACCGAGAGGCCGTGGACGAATGCATCCAACTTTTCAACACGCCAGTCGACGACGAACGCTACAAATTGAGAAAAGCAGGAGGATATGGATGCTGGAGAGGGAGAGCAGAGATAGAGATGCGGAGGAAGCAGCAGGCCATTATAAGGGCTGATTGAGAGATATATTGTGGGATTAAGGGCTTTGCGGGCGTTTGATACTGTTTTTGGACTGATTTATATGGCAACACGCCGTTTTCCTATGTATCTACTGTTCCATGCGCGTGGGCTGGCGTTCGGATCACTCTTGCTTCCGCCGGAGGAAGCGCCTGCATAGCCATTACGCCACTAGTTAGGCTGCACCAGGTTAATAGAGTGATGATTGATTGATTCTCAAGGATCAGATGTTCTCCAATATGACCTACGAAGAATGGACAGCTGCCCTGATCCCCAAGGTGCGAGGAACATGGAATCTCTATTGTATATTTCAAACCACGCCACTCGACTTCTTAGTTCTTTTCAGTTCTGTCATGGGTATGATGGATTTAGCAGCGTGGCCAATTATGCCGCAGCCAACACTTTTCTCGATTCATTTGTGACGTATCGTCACTCCCAGAAGCTACCAGCAAGTGTAATTGATCTTGGTGTTATGGGAGACATTGGTTACGCAGCTGAGAAGAACCCACAGGCCTTGAAAGTCTTCAATACCCTTGACAGCCAAATACTCGAAGAAAGGCATCTGCTTCAAGCTGTGGAGATCTCCATATTTTCTCAATTTTCTCATCCATAATCACAACTCATCGTGGAACTGGGAACAAGGAACCCGGGTGCGGTTGCCCTGGTTCGAGAATGTCGCTTTAGTCGTTGGCAGAATGTTGCTCACAGCGGGGAAGCAACAACCGTACCTCGTTCTCACACCTTGAACTCTCTTCTGGATGAAATTCGCGACAACCCAAAACTACTGGATGAAGAGACCACGCACGACAAGATAACTGTCGAGTTGGGCAAGGTTGTTGCTTCTCATCTTGCCTATGCAGAAGATCTGAGCAAAGAGGAACTGGCTAAAATTGCAATCGATCCGTTGATGGGCATTGAGATTCGCAGCTGATTTCGCCGTAACGCGGGTATCGACATCTCCCTTGTAGAGATATCGAATGCTGGCACGGTTGGAGGGCTTGCTGATGTTGCAGTGAAGATGCTGCGCAAGAAGTACTTGGATGGAGAAGAAGTTTCAAGCCTATCTACCACACCGTCGATGGCTGAACCAGATGAATTACCAATGTGCCTGGAGGATATGAAGCTAGGAACTGGCTTCCAGCCTATTGCCGGGAATGTCCCGGACTGGTGCTCTGAATCCGAAGGAGGAAACTTTTTGACTGGTGCGACAGGATTGGTGGGTGCCTTTTTCTTATTAGATCTTCTTGCTCTCCCGCATGTCAAGAGCGTCACTTGCCTGGTCAGAACAACAGATCCCGAGTCAGGCAAACGGCGAACTGAAATTACATTTGCCCGGTACTCCCTACCCAGGAGTTCTCTGAGCAAAGTGACTGTGGTCCCTGGAAATATCGCCTATCCGAACTTGGCAATGTCGAAAGAAGACTGTGATTATCATGCACACGTATCAAGTGCTGTCTTTCATCTTGCAGCCCACGTCAACTATACCCTCCCATACTCTGCTCATCGAGAGGGCAATATTACTGACTCCTCAATGTGTTGAAATTTGTTAATTTTGGTCGTCCGAAGGCTTTACATTATTGCTCAAGCTTTTCGGCTTGCGGTATCCCGCCTTTCGTCTCTGGTGGTGGTGGTGGTGCAATCCCAGAGGATCAAAGGGCGGTGCTGAATCGTCGATCCTTTGAAATGCACTCTGGATACACCAGAAGTAAGCTGGTTGCAGAGAGCATAGTGTGGAATGCCATTGGGAACGGCTTCCCCATATCCATTTATCGCCCAGGGTTCGTGATGGGCCACAGTGACACAGGAATTGATAAGCCCGAGGACCTATCCAGTCGGCTGATGGTCAGCTGTATCCAACTCGGAGCGTTCCCGAC